>JAJOOD010004842.1:0-39502 GCA_029582525.1 Solanum tacnaense
TAAAGTCTTCCGCTTATTTATTATCTTTTATTCTCGTATTTCTACTTCTCTATCGTTGTGGTTGGGTTAGGCTGACGTGTCCGGTGGGAAATGGACACGTGCCATCACATCCGGATTTGGGGTGTGACAATTACTTTTTGATGTCACCAAAGACTTAGACTTTCCTTTTAGGAATAATAATATCTTTAGTCCTTCCATTATTATAAATTCTAATTTAGTTCATATGATATTCGATAAAACATATTTAACTTTTAATCAATTGAGATGTTTATGTTTTTGGTCCCTTTGTAAGAAATACTTATGTTATAGTTGGAATATTTTAGAACTATTTATGTGTTGAATATATAGTAATAGTACAAGAATTAACATAACACATAGAAAATTACATATAAAGTGAAGGGATATTTGATACAAAGTGACTTCAGAACGAAGAAAATATTTTTGATGAAAAATATTATACAAATGGGATGGGTGGGGAGTAGGGTTTAGGGGTGGTAGGGAGCGGAATGATCAAGGATTGAGGGTTGAGGGCGTTGGTGAATGGAAGGAGACATGAACTTGGAATTTTATTTATGAAGCTTATTTTTCCCTAGAGAACATTTTGACAAGCGAACATGAAAACAATTTTATTTTATTTTTAAAAATTCCGATAGAAAGATTTTGCTACAAAAAAGCTTTTAAGTACCCAATCCCTTCCTTTTCCACTTCAGACTTGAGTCCCCCCAAAATGTCAAGACTTGAAAACCTTTGAACTATGAAACCATACTCTAAGGTTGTTCGTGCTCCTCTTGACATAATGACAACAATCTATCTCTCGGGAATGCTAAGAACATTTAAAACAAAAGCATACATATTTGTTAAATATCTGAAATTATCAAAATGGTGATTTCTGATATTTTTATATCAATTAGAATATGTAATATTTATTTTGAAAAAAAATTAGTAACCCTAAATGGATATTGGACTCAGTCTTTACTATTAAATCAATAACATCTTCCCACAACCTTCGTAGGGTTTTTCCCTATTTATTTGGTTGACCCGTTACGTCAAGCATCAACATCCTATTTCTTAATTCTTATAGGTCATTAATTAAAAAAAAAATTAGAGCTCCGACTAAATCCAGATCGCGCTCTGCAGGGCCCATTCGGGGGTGGCGTTCCCAACAGAATTTTCTCCATACCCAGGGCTCGAACCCGAGACCTCTGGTTAAGGGTGAAACACTACCACCAGTACACCACAACCCAGGGGCGGAGCTACATGGAATCGAGGGGTTTCACCCGAACCCCCTTGCGGAAAAATTACACTTTATATGTAAGGTCAAATTCTGATTTTATGGGTATATTAATTAAAATGAACCTCCTCAACACTAAAGAGAAGGATAGCGGAATGGTCAAGGGGTTCAAGTTCTGCCTGGAAGGGCTGAGTTCAAATTTCATCAGGTGCAACAGTGTTTTTCATCTTTTTTTTATGCTTTAAAAGGGCTGAGAAGTTTTGGGCCCAGATTCCCAAACAAATGAAAAGGCCTCATTGGTTCAATGTGAAGCTTTATCCTTTTTATTTTTCATTATTTTCTTTTTTATGCTATTTCTTTTTTTTCTCCAATTTGTCTTTGTTTAAATTTATTAGCCACATTCTTTGTAAATTTTTCTTTTAGATTCTTCTTATTTATATTTTTCATTTTGTTTCTACATAGTTCTCTTTATGTGTACTAAGTTGAAGAAACGATAAATTTTTATTAAATTTTAAATTGAGTTAGAAAAAATATTTATATATAATAAAGTAAATTAAATTTAACCGAACGAAGAAATATTAAAATTGTGAATAGTTTTTTAAGCAAAATCTATTTAATTTAATTTTCTTTCTTTAATTTCATTGTATTTTTTTTTCAATTTTATTCTAAGGAGATGAAAATTAAACTAATCTTATTTGATTTATTGATCATTTGTGTTTTTACAAATGACTAACCTAGTAAATTGAATTAATTGGACGAAAAAAAGATGACATCATTTATTTATTTTCTAAATATGTCAATTTTTACCCCTTTAAAAAATCTTGGTGATTTTTATAGTAACATATGATTGAAAGGGCACTAATTCAGAATTTTTTTAAATAAAAAATATCAAAATAAAATAAAACATGACAAAACTTAAAGAAAAAAAGAGCACAAGAATTTGAAAAAAAAAACTCGATGGAGCAAGGTAAAAAGTAAGAAGAACCTAAACGCGGCATAACAAGACAAGTTAAATTTAGCGAGTTAAGATTAATATTTTTCTTTCCCATCTCACGTATTTATTACTTTATACTTCGAACCCCCTTAGCGAACATCCTGGCTCCATCACTGCCACAACCCATGTTAGTCATTAATTTCATTTTTTTACTCTACTAATATAGTCTTTGTGTTCATTTTACTTGTCACATTTTGATTTATCAGAGTCAATTTGACTAATTTTTGAAGTTAAATTGAATTAGATCAATTTAATATTTTAAATTTAGATATTTAAAAACTATATAAAAGATATTATAAGCTTTAATTCTACTCATATAATATGACAAAAGATTATATCTTTAAAATGTTGGTCAAAATCCATACAATTTGACTCTCTAGAAGCGAAACATGACAAGTAAAAGTGAATGTAAAGAGTAATTGTTTTGATAACTCATGTTGTCGATGATTATTGAACAGGGTAGTCGCCACGATTTTATGATCCGTCGGGAATTGCTCTTGAAAATTAGCGATTTTTTAGTAGCGATTTTACGAGTTTCAAAAGTTTATAATCATATAACACCTAATTTAAAGTTTAAAACTATGATATGTTATTTCATTCTGTTGTTCATAAAATGTACCTAGTGAAACTATTTGTATTTATGCTTCACAAAATTTAGGGATTTTCTAGTAGTGTAATAATTTGCCTCCTGACCAGTTGCCACCCTCTAACACACCTCATTGCTCATCCTCACCCTCTGCCTAGGCCCCTCGCCTGACGCCCCCCTTCGCCCCGACCCCCACCCCCACCAACCCTTGTGCCACTTGACAAAATTGGGAACTTTGGGCAACTGACAATTACATACTCAATATTCATATTTGTCAAATTGATCCCTTAACACAATTCAGAACTTGTTTGAAATTATACCAACTTTAGTTTTGTTGTCATGAATTTATACGATATAGTTTGACTAGAGTTACTAGTCTCTTTCATACTAGTGGCTTTTTTTTCTTCCTGACATATGTTGGTATTCCATAATAATGATACTAACCAAACAAAGGGCCTGCTTTTCATAAACAATTAATAAGCGTTCAACTGCGAGTTCATCAAATTGATTTTTTGCAAGTTGAGTAAAATAAAAATAAATGTGAATGGTTCAGCATTAAAGCACTATATATATATAGATAGCTCTAAATCTAAAAATTTCATCAAATTCATTTTCCAATTACTCTATTGCAGCAATGGGATTCTTGAAAATTCTTCTTATCCTCATATTTTGCTCTTTCCTAAAGCCTAGTATTCAGAGTGATCTCGAGACTTATATAGTCCATGTTGAATCACCTGAAAACCAAATTTCTAGTCAATCATCGTTAACGGATTTAGAGAGGTATTACCTTTCTTTTTTGCCTAAAAGTACTAGTGCAATTAGCTCGAGTGGAGATGAAGAGGCTGCTAGCATGATATACTCCTACCACAATGTGATGAAAGGCTTTGCAGCAAGATTAACTGCAGCACAAGTGAAGGAAATGGAGAAGAAACACGGCTTTGTTTCTGCTCAGAAACAGAGGATTTTGTCCTTGCATACTACTCATACTCCAAGCTTTCTTGGTTTGCAACAGAATATGGGCTTGTGGAAGGATTCCAACTATGGGAAAGGCGTGATCATCGGAGTTATAGACACTGGAATTCATCCTGACCATCCTTCATTTAGCGACGTTGGGATGCCTCCCCCACCTGCTAAGTGGAAAGGAGTTTGTGAGTCCAATTTCACCACAAAGTGTAACAACAAGCTCATTGGAGCCAGGTCTTACCAACTTGGCAGTGGTTCCCCGATAGATGATAATGGACATGGTACTCATACAGCAGGCACAGCTGCAGGAGCCTTTGTCAAAGGTGCTAATGTATTTGGGAATGCTAATGGTACTGCTGTTGGTGTTGCTCCTCTTGCCCACATAGCGGTATATAAGGTATGTAGTTCTGATGGCGGTTGTTCTGACAGTGATATTTTGGCTGCCATGGATGCAGCTATAGATGATGGTGTAGATATTCTTTCAATCTCCCTTGGTGGAAGTACAAAACCTTTCCATGATGATGGTATTGCTCTCGGGACGTATAGTGCAGCAGAAAGAGGGATTTTTGTAAGTGCTGCTGCAGGCAATAGCGGTCCATCGCTTGGCACTGTAGCTAATGAAGCCCCGTGGATTCTCACTGTTGGTGCCAGTACTCATGATAGAAAACTGAAGGCTGCTGTTAAGCTTGGAAATAGCGAGGAATTTGAAGGTGAATCTGCTTATCATCCAAAGACTTCCAACTCAACATTCTTCACTCTATATGATGCTGGAAAGAATGAAAGTGATCAATTTAGCGCGCCTTTTTGCAGTCCAGGCTCACTTAGTGACCCTGCTATCAAAGGTAAGATAGTCTTGTGTTTGCGAAGTAGAAGTCTTCTTAAGGTTGATCAAGGACAATCCGTAAAGGATGCTGGAGGTGTTGGCATGATTCTCATCAATGAACAGGAAGAGGGTGTGACTAAATCAGCTGAAGCTCATGTCCTTCCTGCATTGGATGTTTCAAATGCTGATGGAAAAAAAATTCTTGCCTATATGAACTCAACTTCAAATCCAGTTGCTTTAATCACCTTCCACAGAACTGTAATGGGAGATAAAAATGCTCCTATAGTTGCTTCATTTTCCTCACGAGGACCAAGCGTAGCAAGTCCTGGCATCTTAAAACCTGACATAATCGGTCCTGGTGTTAATGTCCTTGCTGCTTGGCCTACCTCCGTGGATGACAACAAAAACACAAAATCAACATTCAATATTATATCTGGAACCTCAATGTCTTGCCCTCACCTTAGTGGTGTCGCAGCTCTGCTGAAGAGCGCACATCCTGATTGGTCTGCTGCAGCTATTAAGTCCGCAATCATGACAACCGCTGACACATTAAACCTAGCCAATAGTCCAATACTAGACGAAAGGCTCATTTCTGCGGATCTCTTTGCAATTGGTGCTGGACATGTTAATCCATCGAGAGCAAGTGATCCAGGACTAATTTATGATACACCATTCGAGGACTACGTTCCTTATTTATGTGGTTTGAACTACACAAATCGGGAGGTAGGTAAAGTGTTACAACGCAAGGTGAATTGCTCGGAGGTAAAAAGTATCCCTGAAGAGCAACTAAATTATCCATCATTTTCCATCAGCCTTGGATCAACTCCTCAGACATATACCAGAACCGTGACCAACGTTGGTGATGCCAAATCATCTTACAAGGTGGAGATAGTTTCACCAAAAGGAGTTGTCGTGAAAGTTGAACCATCCACGCTAAATTTCTCAAAATTGAACCAGAAGTTGACATACCAAGTGACATTTACCAAGACAACTAATATCTCAACTACCAGTGATGTTGAAGGATTCTTGAAGTGGAATTCTAATAGGCACTCTGTAAGAAGTCCAATTGCAGTTAGAGTGTCTGCTGAATGAAACTAAAATGCTTTCAATCTAAAATGTAAAATAAGTGCAGAAAGTATTCACAATTAATTATAGTGGATTGCTATTTCTTTTCAGTAAATGTTTTATGTTACATCTTTTAGTTCTCCAGGCAAGTTTGATTGAAATTGGGCTCAATGAATGTTAGTAGTATTTCTTTAAACATTGAGAATCAAATAATTTTTGTACCATGAATTCGCATCACATAAAACTCATTCAAGAGGGACTGAAACAGCTCCCTATCAAGACTTTTTCATACTCAAGGCTCGAACACGGTCTAAAATGATCAAAATAGTCCTTAATGTAGGAGTTTTGGTTCCATTTGGTCCTTAATGCATAACAAAAAGTGATTAATTTTGGTCGTAAGTCATTTAAGCAAAGACGATCCCTATTTTTGTTGTCAAAATAAACGGAGGTCCTAGTGACTTAAATAGCGGAACCAAAAATTTCAAGAAGGGTGTTCAAAAATTGCACAACAAAATCTCTTGGCTATAACAGCTTGTTATGTTAAAGATATCCAAAATATGTTATTTAATCGTTCGTATATAATTTTAATTTTTTGAAATATTAATTAATCTAATCTGATTCAACATCAAATAAATTTCAATAAACGAAACATGACGGGAGCAAGTATTAAACAGTGGGCTCTGTAGGATTGACCGATGGGCAACATGTTATCAAGTATATATCCATCGAAATTTAATACATTCATCTACCCATAACCTTTATAGGGTTTCCCCTATTTATTTATTAGATCCATTAATACGTCAAACATCAATGTCCAATTATACATTTATTTTAGATCTTGATTTTCTTTTCATATTAGGTTTGCTAAGTGTGAGCTTGCGCACATTATCGATCTCAAGTTCGGATGAAGATTGCAATAGATTTATGAACTTCTTAATTCATGACGAATCTCATAACTCAACTTAGTTGAAATTAAGGCATAATTATCTATTTTAAGCATTCTCTCTCTCGAACACATAATGATATAACTTTATTTTTGTTAAATTACTATTTAAAAAAAAAAGATAACAACAGCCACTGATTTGCCACTATAGCCACGTCTTAAAAAGTTGTAGAGTATTCTATACCAATTTGAGCGTCACATTTGGTTGGTAACAAATAATAAATGAAAATATGGATCTTAAATTTAAGATAAAGTAATTTATTTGATGTCACATTGCGATAGGAAGGGAAGACGGACCACCAAATTTAATAACGTTATGATATTTTCCTTCAAGGAAAAATATCGTAAGATGACTAATGGTGAGTGATATTTGAATATATTTTAGTTAATAATATAGTTGAACATTGCTATAAGCAACAATTTCATGGTGTCCAAACATAAAAATACGCGATGAGAACTCCGAAGGAGGGGGAAATTTGCTCGTGGAAGATTTAGTATGGATATTCTGTTCCAAATCCTAAGAAATTTTCATCAGAAATTCGCGTGTTTTTAGTAGTGAAATTGTAAGTCTTGTTCACATTAATGATACTAGTCAAAATTAATAAGGGCCCTCCAAATTCACAGTGTGAGTTGATCCAAATTGATTTTGCAAAAAGAGCAAAATAAAAATGGAAGTGAAAGTTCAAGGTAAAAGTACTTATAAATAGTGTAGCTTCAAAATACAAAAGTTCATCAAATACATTTTCTTTAGCTCATTTGCAGCCATGGGATTTTTGAAAATCCTTCTAATTTTCATCTTTTGCTCTTTCCCATGGCCTAGTATTCAGAGTAATTTCGAGACTTATATAGTCCATGTTGAATTGAAAGCCAAATTTCTACTCAATCATCGTTAACGGATTTAGAGAGCTATTACCTTTCTTTTTTGCCTAAAAGTACTACAACAATTAGCTCAAGTGGAAATGAAGAGGCTGCTAGCATGATCTACTCCTATCACAATGTGATGAAAGGCTTTGCAGCAAGATTAACTGAAGAACAAGTGAAGGAAATGGAGAAGAAACGCGGCTTTGTCTCTGCTCAGAAACAGAGGATTTTGTCCTTGCATACTACTCATACTCCAAGTTTTCTTGGTTTGCAACAGAACATTGGTGTATGGAAGGATTCAAACTATGGGAAAGGTGTGATCATCGGAGTTATAGACAATGGAATTTTTCCTGATCATCCTTCATTTAGCGATGTTGGGATGCCTCCTCCGCCTGCTAAGTGGAACGGAGTTTGTGAGTCTTATTTCACTAACAAGTGTAACAACAAGCTTATTGGAGCAAGGTCTTACAAACTTGCCAATGGTTCCCCGATAGACGATACAGGACATGGTACACACATAGCAGGCACAGCTGCTGGAGCCTTTGTGAAAGGTGCTAATATATTTGGGAACGCTAATGGCACAGCAGTTGGTGTTGCCCCTCTTGCCCATATAGCCATATATAAGGTATGCAATTCTGATGGTTGTGCTGAAATAGATATCATAGCCGCTATGGATGCAGCTATAGCTGATGGCGTAGATATTCTTTCTCTGTCTCTTGGTGAACGTCGTAGGCTTCCTTTCCATAGTGACAATATTGCTCTCGGGGCATATAGTGCAACAGAGAGAGGTATTCTTGTAAGTTGCTCTGCAGGCAATAGTGGTCCATTCAGTGGCTCAGTAGAAAACACAGCCCCGTGGATTCTTACTGTAGGCGCTAGCACTATTGATAGAAAGATGAAAGCTACTGTTAAGCTTGGAAATAGAGAGGAATTTGAAGGAGAATCTGCTTATCATCCAAAGATTTCCAACTCAACATTATTCACTCTATTTGATGCTGCAAAAAATACAAGTGACCAATCTGAAACACCTTATTGCAAACCAGGGTCACTCAATGACCCTGCTATAAGAGGAAAGATAATATTATGTTTGGCAGGTGGTGGCGTTCCGAGGGTTGATCAAGGACAAGCTGTAAAGGATGCTGGAGGTGTTGGCATGATTATCATCAACAGTCCAAATGACGGAGTCACTAAATCAGCTGATGCTCATGTTCTTCCAGCAATGGATGTTTCAGCTACAGATGGAACGAAAATTCGTGCCTATATGAACTCAACATCAAACCCTGTTGCTACAATCACGTTCCAAGGAACGATAATTGGGGATAAAAATGCTCCTGCAGTTGCTTCATTTTCTTCTCGCGGACCAAGTGGAGTTAGTCCTGGCATCTTGAAACCTGACATAATCGGTCCTGGTGTTAATATCCTTGCTGCTTGGCCTACCTTCTTGAATGACAACAAAAACACCAAATCCACATTCAATATCATATCAGGCACCTCAATGGCTTGCCCTCATCTTAGTGGCGTAGCAGCTCTGCTGAAGAGCGCACATCCTGATTGGTCTCCTGCTGCTATTAAGTCTGCAATTATGACAACCGCTGACACATTAAACCTTGCAAATAGTCCAATACTAGACGAAAGGCTCGTTCCTGCTGATATCTTTGCAATTGGTGCAGGACATGTTAATCCATCGAGGGCAAATGATCCAGGACTGATTTATGATACACCATTCGAGGACTATGTACCTTATTTATGTGGTTTGAAATACACAAGTCGAGAGGTAGGTTACCTGTTACAACGCAAGGTGAAATGCTCGGAGGTAAAAAGTATCCCTGAAGCACAACTAAATTATCCTTCATTTTCCATCAGACTTGGATCAACTCCTCAAACATACACCAGAACTGTGACCAACGTTGGTGACGCCAAATCATCTTACAAGGTGGAAATAGCTTCACCAAAAGGCGTTGTCATGAAAGTTAAACCCTCCAAACTAAATTTCTCAATGCTGAATCAGAAATTGACATACCAAGTGACATTTTCCAAGACAACCAACAGCTCAAACCCTGGGGTTATAGAGGGATTCTTGAAGTGGACTTCTAACAGGCACTCTGTGAGAAGTCCAATTGCAATTGTGTTATTCTAGTGAAACTACAAGTACTCATTTTGATTGTAGTTGAATGTTGTTACTCCCTCCGTCCTATTTTAACCGACGATAATTTATTTGGCGGAGTCAAATAATTTTCTTTTTGACTATAATTTTTCCCTGCTATTCAAAATATTTTAAACTTTACTGTGATCTTTTGATCGAAGAAAATAAGTTGATTTGGAAACATTTTCTCATATTTTACTTACTATAAATAGGCATATTTCTATGGATTGAATAGAGGTATAAACCCAACCCATATAAAAAAACCATTCACCCAATCCATTAAAATATGATTGGGTTACCAACATATGGGTTCATTTTGCCGGCACCACACAAAATATATCTTCACCGACATTAAATACATACATCTACCAAGAACCTTGGTAGGGTTTTCCCATTTAATTCGTTGACCCCATTTCATAGGGGTCAACGTCTTATTACTATAGGTGATTAATGATTAATTAAGACTGATATTTTTTTGTTGGTTTGATTCACCAATTCTATCGAGTTCTCAAACTATTTCCTGTTAATTCAAATTATAAATTATTGCTAATTAATCGAGTTATTAATATTCATGGTATTCTTCCGAACTACTACTCACCTAATCAAAATAGACTCACCTATATTTCTATGGAATTAATGTTTTCTTACGATAGTTGGTTGAACACGACAACTAGATATATCCCTGTCTAAGCTGCAAATACTTGCCCTAATTCTAGGGAATTAGATCATGCCCTACTTAATTCTTTTCTAATACATTAGATAATAAATAGAACTTAATTATTGTGATACAATCAAGCAATTAAACGCAAAATTAAAGAAACGATCGAAATTGATAATTTAAAGTAAGATGAAAATAATCCTTAAACATCGATATTCATAAAAACAATCAATACACATCACACTCAGAGTTCATCAATATGATTTTGCAAGTGGAGCAAAATAAAATGAATGTGTATAGTTCATCAAATTCATTTTCAAATCTATATAGATAGCTTCTAATCTCAAAAGTTCATCAAATTCATTTTCCAATCATAACATTTTTATATACTATTACTATACCATGGGATTCTTGAAAATCCTTCTTGTTTTCATCTTTTGTTCTTTCCCATGGCCTACTATTCAGAGTGATTTCGAGACTTATATAGTCCATGTTGAATCCCCTGAAAACCTCATTTCTACTCAATCATCGTTAACCGATTTAGAGAGCTATTACCTTTCTTTTTTGCCTAAAACTACTACCGCGATTAGCTCAAGTGGAAATGAAGAGGCTGCTAGCATGATCTATTCCTATCACAATGTGATGAAAGGTTTTGCAGCAAGATTAACTGCAGCACAAGTGAAGGAAATGGAGAAGAAACACGGCTTTGTCTCTGCTCAGAAACAGAGGATTTTGTCCTTGGATACTACTCATACTCCAAGTTTTCTTGGTTTGCAGCAGAACATTGGTGTATGGATGGATTCCAACTATGGGAAAGGCGTGATCATCGGAGTTATAGACACAGGAATTCTTCCTGACCATCCTTCGTTTAGCGACATTGGGATGCCACCTCCGCCTGCTAAGTGGAAAGGAGTTTGTGAGTCCAATTTCACAAACAAGTGTAACAACAAGCTCATTGGAGCGAGGTCTTACCAACTTGGCAATGGTTCCCCGATAGACGATGATGGACATGGTACACACACAGCAAGCACAGCAGCAGGAGCGTTTGTGAATGGTGCCAATGTATTTGGGAGTGCTAATGGCACTGCTGCTGGTGTTGCCCCTTTTGCCCACATAGCCGTATATAAGGTATGCAATTCTGATGGTTGTGCTGATACTGATGTCTTAGCTGCTATGGATGCAGCTATAGATGATGGCGTAGATATCCTTTCTATATCTCTTGGTGGAGGTCGTTCGAGTGATTTCCATAGTAATCCTATTGCTCTTGGGGCATATAGTGCAACAGAAAGAGGTATTCTTGTAAGTTGCTCTGCCGGCAATAATGGTCCTTTCTCTGGCTCAGTAGGAAATGCAGCCCCGTGGATTCTTACAGTAGGCGCTAGCACTCATGATAGAAAGCTAAAAGCTACTGTTAAGATTGGAAATGGAGAGGAATTTGAAGGAGAATCTGCTTATCAGCCAAAGATTTCCAACTCAACATTCTTCACTCTATTTGATGCTGGAAGAAATGCAAGTGACGAATTTGAAACCCCTTATTGCAGACCAGGGTCACTTACAGACCCCACTATAAGAGGAAAGATAATCATATGTTTGGTAGGTGGTGGCGTTCCGAGAGTTGATAAAGGACAAGCTGTAAAGGATGCTGGAGGTGTTGGCATGATTATCATTAACCGGCCATATTACGGTGTCACTAAATCAGCTGATGCTCATGTACTTCCAGCATTGGATATTTCAGATGCAGATGGAACAAAAATCCTTGCTTATATGAACTCAACATCAAATCCAGTTGCTACAATCACATTCCAAGGAACAATAATTGGAGACGAAAATGCTCCTATAGTTGCTGCATTTTCCTCAAGAGGACCAAGTAGAGCTAGTCCTGGCATCTTGAAACCTGATATAATCGGTCCTGGTGTTAATATTCTTGCTGCTTGGCCTACCTCCGTGGATGACAACAAAAATACCAAATCTACATTCAATATTATATCAGGCACCTCGATGTCTTGCCCTCACCTTAGTGGCGTAGCATCTCTGCTGAAGAGCACACATCCTGATTGGTCTCCTGCTGCTATTAAGTCTGCAATCATGACAACTGCTGACACGTTAAACCTTGCCAACAGTCCAATACTAAACGAAAGGCTCCTTCCTGCTGACATCTATGCAATCGGTGCAGGACATGTTAATCCATCTAGGGCAAATGATCCAGGACTAATTTATGATACACCATTCGAGGACTATGTACCTTATTTATGTGGTTTGAAGTACACAAATCGACAGGTAAGTAACCTGTTACAACGCAAGGTGAATTGTTCGGAGGTGAAAAATATCCCTGAAGCACAATTAAACTATCCTTCATTTTCCATATCCGGACTTGGATCAACTCCTCAGACATATACCAGAACTGTGATCAATGTTGGTGATGCTACATCATCTTACAAAGTGGAGGTAGCTTCACCAAAAGGCGTTGTCGTGGAAGTTGAACCCTACGAGCTAAATTTCTCCGAGTTGAACCAGAAGTTGACATACCAAGTGACATTTTCCAAGACAACTAATAGTTCAAACCCTGAGGTTGTTGAGGGATTCTTGAAGTGGACTTCTAATAGGCACTCTGTGAGAAGTCCAATTGCACTTGTGTTGGTCTAATGAAAATTTGGCTATATAAGTGCATAAAGTGTACTTAAAACATTTTATTATAGTGAAGATGCTGTTTCTTTTCACTATATGCTTTATGTTAGTTTTACTTCTTCTTTTTCAACCTATAGTACTATATTTGTAAGTATTTGGTCTTTAATATTAAATATTGCTTCAATGCTTGTTCCAGCTAATTGAAGAAAATAAAAGCATATCCTTATTGATAGTAATCAGTTTTTCCTTTATCATTTCTTTTACTCTTTTGGTGGGCAAGGGAACATTTTCTGTTTTCGATTTTTTTCATGTTTGGTTGGTCAAAATATTTTCTCTAACAAAACAATCTCTTTAAAAATAAGAACATATGAAAGTAGAAAAAACAAGTAACTTCAAACTTCATTGTCCTCTCTCCACCCACCCAACGTCTCCAACCCCATCTTTAGAGTCTCGACCACCCTTGAACCCCCACTCTCAACCCTCATAATATTTTGATAGCTTACATATAAATGCTTTTGGGTTACTATTTTTTTTACTTAATTGTCAAATACTAGAAAATATGTAAGAAAGTCACTAATTTTCTACCAAACACAGTAATAAAAGGGTAACTTACAAAAATTCCACTAGTTTTAGAGCTAATTACTAAGATACACGTTAGTTTACAATATTACGGAATCTTACCAAATTTTCGTGCATCCAAATTCAAGATATTTTGGGTCAAAATTAGGTGTAATTTGCTCTAGACACATGCAGGGGCGGATCCACGTATTGAGTTATGGGTGCTCGAGCACCCATTGACCCCGACGGAAATTTTATATATCTATATAGAAAATGCTAAAAAAGTTATATAATATATCCTTCAACACCCATTAAACAAAATGTCCTGTGGGTGCATTGGTAGTGAAGTTGAATGCTGGGTTTGCTAAAGAATCACTGCGGGTGTTCGAATCCTGGTGTAATTCCCTAATTTTTGTTGACAAAAATGAAACTTCTTTCATAGTTTTTGTCTTCTTTTTATATCTTTTCACAGACTTTTTCTTATATTTCTTTCTAGTTTTTTTATTTTCCTATTTTGTATTTCATTAACTAACTAAAAAATATTAGTAAGCAAAAAAAAAAAATCTTGACTAGCAACTTTATGTTAAAGGAATTGAGCACCCATGACCATAAAATTCTGGATCCGCCACTGGACACATGGTATTCAAGTAGATTCGCATGTATCTAGGATATATAGACAAATCTCACTCGTCTCCCTCTCATTTCGCTCGCGACTCTCCTATGTATTTGGTATATCATATACATCAAATCACACATTTATGATGCATACAAATACATGTATCTAGTGTGATTCACATATATATGAAATACATAGACAAATCTCACTCGCCTTTCTCCATATTTCAATGTATCTGATAGCAAAAAACATGTATCTAGGTGTATCTGACTTGAAATATGATATGAAATTATTAGTTAGAGAGATATAAAATATAATTATTTCAAACTATTGGTAGAATTAGTTAATAGGAAAAATTACTTAAATACACAACACTTCTTTACCTATTCTCAATATTTCCCTACTCTTTTACTAAAATACAAAAATCCCTTATTTTCCCCCAATTCAACTTAACCGGATACTTTATTAGTTTAAGTATTCGCCCGTTATTAATTAAAGTACTCGCGCTGCTATATTATGCATCCGTCCGTTAATTAAGTATTCGTGTTGCTAACAACTTAATAATTTAAGTATCCGCTCGTTATTAATTAAAGTATCTGCGCTGCTATATTAAGTATCCACACTGCTATATTATGTATCCGAAAAACACTAAAAAAAGGATTTTTGGTAATTAATGAAAGAGTAGGGAAAGGAAGTATTTTCTTTCTTATACTGTCATTTGCCTAATTTTTACTAGTTAATACCGTATTGAATATTTGTGCAATTAGATAGCTTGTCTAATGAAACCCATCTTGGACCAACCCAAGTAGTTATATATGGCCCAATAAAACTTAAAAACAGCCCAATTAAGTGAATACATGAAATAGATGATTCTAGAATGACTAGATTGCCTCAGGCATCGACTTCTCTTCTCTGTGTGAGAACATTTTTCTAATGACCAAAACTCTGAATATAAAAAGAGTGAAAAAATGGCATTTTTGAGGTCCATTGTGACTGCAAAAACAACCGCCATTGCTGCTGCTATTCCAGCTGCTGCTTTTTCTGTTTCTTCTATTTCTTCTTCTTCTTCGCAGTTTGAACGTCCATCGAAAAATCTAAAATTTGGCTCAATTTCTAGTTCGAATCCGATTCTCCAATTAAGCTTCGCGAAGAATCTACAAAAAACGAGTCCTCCTTCAGCTCTTCATATGGAAACGCCTTCTTCCAATCACCAAACTTCCTCCGATGTAATAATTTATCCCTCAGCTCTTCTATTTTTTTCTTAATTTTTTGAATTATTTGGAGAATCTTACAGGGCTCAATTGGTTGGCAACCTGAATTTTCACCTTATTGGCGAGGATTTAGGGTTTAGGGAGGTCTTACTTGTATTGCAATTTTCCACCACTAAATTTTAGATCCATCTCTTTTTTTAATCCAGAATGACAAACTAATATGTTTAACTTTTTTTTGCTTTTTTGTTTGTAAATTTGGCAATAAATGGATGCTATTGTTCTAATTGAGTAATGTGATTTTTCGTTTGCAGAATGGAGTCGTTTTGCCTGAGTTGCTGGTAAGTTATTTCTTACAAAAAAATTCTATGTAATTTTTGTTTGGAGGAGAAATGAGGAATTTTTTGGTGGTTTTTTGTTTTTTTGCATAATTGAAGCTGTACAATAAATAGGGATTCTTGTACTTGTAAAGAGTCTAGCTATGTAAATTTAGTAACTTTGTACTTTGGATAGTACTACGAGTAGTACAACATTTGATATAAGGAAATGTACAATTAGAGTAGTACAATATGAATCATTTTCGCCTCTGCTTTAAGGTAGATCAACTAACATCTTCTGTGAGAAGAGAGGAATATTCACTTGTCAATAAAAATCTGTAGTTCTCTTTTGAATTATATTGCCGATAACTCGAGAGGGTCTTTTTCTCCTTGATTAATTGCTTAGGTAAATTGATTGTGCTGGTTGTAATGTTATTAGTTTATCAAAGATGATGACTTTTAAAGGGAGGGGGGTATCTTTTAATCTTGATGGCTTAATAGGGTATAATCTTGATGGCTTTAATGTAGCCCATTTTGTTGATTATTGAAGGTTTAGTTTGGGGGGTTTGCGTTTGTTTTTATTGGTTTCTTTGTGAGTTGATATATTATGTTGCATATTGTTGTTTTTTTCCATGTTAAACTGATTGTATTGACAAATTTGTGACAGACAGAGTTTATGGTGGACATGTCGTGTCAAGGCTGTGTTAATGCTGTTAAGAGCAAATTGCAAACCGTAGAAGGTAAATGCTAAAAAAAAACGAAAAAGAGAAACCATGCCTTGTCCTGGGGCTTTATTTTAACTTCATCAATTTGTTTTGGTGTTGAAAGAGATCTTTTGTGTGGCTTTTAGGAGTTAAGAATGTGGATGTGGACCTTGATAATCAAGTAGTGAGAATTCTTGGATCTTCACCTGTGAAGACTATGACTGAAGCCTTGGAGCAAACAGGTCGAAAAGCCCGTCTGATTGGACAAGGAGTACCGGATGGTATGTTCTAATCTTATCTAATTGCATCTGTCATGTTTCCTCCGTTAATATTATAGAAAATCTGTGAAGCACTATGTCTTCACATCTCTGGCTATGTTAAGAGGTTGAGCAGAAGTACGCATACTTATGATTATAGTGTGTAATGGCCTTCTTAAGTGCTGAAGGGAAAGAAGAGTGCAAAAAAGAGATATTATGCTCTTCTCTCATGAGCTTCAGTCGTCTTAGCTTTATCTGCTTTATTTTTTATGCGATGCATCTAACTTTTATATTCATTTGAACCATGCCCTATAGATTTCCTTATATCTGCTGCTGTTGCCGAATTCAAAGGACCAGATATTTTTGGTGTTGTTCGCTTGGCTCAAGTCAATATGGAATTAACTAGGATTGAAGCAAACTTCAGTGGCCTGTCACCTGGAAAGCATGCTTGGTCTATTAATGAATTTGGTGATTTGACGAGGGGGGCAGCTAGTACTGGAAAATTGTACAGCCCAGTAAGTAACACGCAAAAGAACATTTTATTTATGTTAAATATGTTGCGCTATCTTCTTCCTATGAACCTTTTTTTCTTGGGGGCATGAATTCTGCAATATACTTGCATTGAGAAAGAGAGAGAATTGGATCCATAATATTAATTATGCAATCATGTTCCAACTAATCTCACTCGAGGATGCTTGAAGTGTTTGGACTATGATAGAAGTGCATCTAAGGGGTCCTTTGTCAATGAAGTGCATCTAATACCATGCTGTTAGTTATGGAATCGTAACTGTCTGGATACTTGATATCGTTTGTCAAGGACTGTGTGAAGCTTTTCCTTTCTCTTTGTCCTCTGAAGGGTGAAATAAGCATCTATCAAGCTTATTATGTTATATTTTTCCTTTTGTTGGACTGTCAAAAGGAGCCTAATATATGGATAAGGTTCTAATGAATGGTTGGCTTCCTTATGTCTTATGTATGTTGCACCAGACAGACTGACTATTGACAGCACTTGTGTGTTTTTCCATTTTTCAGCCACTCGGTGACCTGGTTACACTGGAAGTTGATGAGAAAGGCGAGGCATTTTATACCGGTCCTAAGGAGAAGCTAAGAGTTGCCGACCTGATTGGGAGAGCTATAGCTGTATATGCAACTGAAGATAAAACAGATCCAGGACTTGCAGCAGCAGTGATAGCTAGAAGTGCAGGAGTTGGTGAGAACTACAAGAAAATTTGTGCTTGTGATGGTACAACTATTTGGGAAGCAACCAACAAACTCTGAACAGTTTGTTATCTTTAGAATCATTTGATCATTGTATACTACGTCTGTATCATTTTCACAATCATGAAGCTTTTAAGTTGGATGGAGCAAGCTATTGTATCAAAATAAATGTAATCATTTGCTGCTCTCACTTCTTTGGTTCCTATTTAACGATCCGCTACTCTTCATTTCAATGAGAAAAGCTAGTGAATTAAACTTCAAACGAAGCATCAAGCTCAAATTCCAGTTTGTGGTAGTCGTGTTGAATACTGACAGTGTGCAAGGAACAATCTTCTCTTTCCCCATTTTATTTCTTTTTCAAAACGATAAAATTGTGCGTCTAATATACAAAAATTCAATACCAAGCAACAACAGATGCAATTGCCAGGAGTGTTCACCAGGGAATGCTCATGCTGTAGAAGCAGACTTGCCTAAAATAGAGAATCGTCATCTTCTAGTGAAGCATACAATATTGTAAGTTGATACTTGATGGAGGAGAAATTATTAACTCATCGATCAAGGCAACAGTCCATCTCTTTTAGCCATCTCGTAGAGGGCAATGGCGGTCAGAACCTTTGCATCAGCTGTGGCACGCCATAGTTTATCATATGGAACCACATGCACTTTAATCAGCTCACCATGGTCTCGTAGTCCAGTTTCTTTGCCTTGCAGTTGTTGTATTTTCTCTTTGCTGACATTTCCTCTGTATAGAAACAAACTCATCTCCTCATCACAACCGCCCTAACATTGAAAGAACAACAAAACCACAGAAATATAGTGTTAAGAGATATATAAAGGCAGAAACAACAACAGAAGGCCTCATCTTTGAATTGAAAATACACCCAATGTAAGGCTGCAAATATACCACTAATTGCAAGTGCACATGGAGCAATATCCAATGTCATTACAATTTACAGGTTCCAAACAGTAGAGCAAGCAGTGCAATGAATCGAAATTATTGACTGAAATATAACCGCAAACTTTCTTTTAACACTAGGCTAGATGAAACTATTATAACATATACATTTCCATAAGAGTTTTAGCAGAAACTAGCTGTTTATGCAAATATTTCTACTTTTTCTGTTCCTATAATACAATATCCAAGAAATCATGTGGTGAGTAATCTGAGTCTTATAAAAGACGGTGGAAGCTTACAGGAGAAGGGAAAACTCTGCCCCCAGTTGATGCGTCGAGAAAAGCCGTGAGGTCGACCATATCATGGGCATTCAGGTGTATTCCAGTTTCTTCCTCAACCTGAAACATATAGATCAAATACTTCAATTATATGTTCGGTCAAACCCCTCTGATTTTGCCATCCACAAGCTAAAATAGCTGCTTTTGACAAGGAAGTTCCTATAAGGATCAGTTGAGTCACTCATATACAAAACATTAGCAGATTTCTGGATTCAATTAAACTGCTCAGAAACGAAGGAAATTCCATTGATTTGTTGAAAAAGGACACAATGAGAGGAATCCAGTTCATTATGCAATAATAAACTAATATATACTAGGGAATTGAACCACAAAAAACAAGGGGACAGCTTGCCTCACTAGAAAATTTTAAGAGGGGGATAATGCTTTGATAGAAAGGAGAGAGAGACCTCTCGAACTGCTGTTCCAGCAAAGTCACCTTGGTCATCATCCAACATTCCTGCTGGCAATTCCAAAATTAGCCTCCCAACTGGGACCCTAACCTTTCAAACAATTTGAATGTATTTTAGAGTTTAAAAAGTAAAAGGGACGGAAAACTTTCATAAATTTCCTCATATAATCTGTACTGTGAGATATTTTTCGACGTTATAAAAAAGGAGGAGTTGACAGTTGGAAGACCTACCTGTTCCGTAAGCACAGCATATGTCTCACCCTCAGAATCCAAAAGGATTAGAACTGCAACAGCTGGACCCCGTGCGAAGACAATACCAGGAACCTAGACACAAAAGAGGCGATAGTGATTGGAAAGAAATTTCCCTTGTTGTAACCAAGGATAAGCTAGGAAAAAGGAAAATGGAAGTAATACATCATTGTCATGCTAGTATTGTCGAGCTATGTCAAGGAGTACTGTAATGTCCATTGCTCTAAGGTACAAGGACAAAAAACCAAATATAAGCAAAATAAATTGAGGACACAGCTTTAAGAGAAGCTATTCATAGTCCGGCTGAATGAATTACATATCCAATGGGATGGAGAGATTCTAATCAGATACCTTTTGACCCGTCTCCTTATCAATAATATCTGCTTTGAATTTTAGAAACCCCAAACGCTCTCCAAACATATCTACACCCTGCTCCAACACATAAAAAGATATATCAGCTGTAAAGCAAATTTAATGTTTGCAGTAGCAGGACCAAAAGCAGATTCAAATCCTGTGATAGTCACTATGTCTTGGACTCTTGGTCGCTGATAGTGCGACTTAACATCATTCCAAGAATCCTGACACGTACATGAAGAAGACTTCTTTTTTATCCTCTTTAGAAGGGAGCACGACTGACAACTATGTTAGGGAAGCATAGGAATCTTTAAGGAGCATAAAGTGCACAATTAACCTAGATATCCATTTTCCTCAATAAAGATATAATTAAGAGCCTCAGCATCAGTTAAGATCAGAAGACAGACCATTTTCCTCCAATTGTCCAATGTGGAAAAAATTTAGAAGGGCTCAAGCAACTCAATTTGTGTTCTGACGGTCTCATTAGTCAACAATGTAATTCATCGAAACTAGTGAACAAGTAAAAGTTACTATCTTCATAGTTTAAAAGAACAGCTTGAGATCGAAACCTGGATAAGAACTTGTTTTAAAGACATAGCTCCATTAGCCAGCAGTCCTGTTTCAGTTTGTATGTTCTTTAACCACTGTTTGAACAATGAGGATTCAATAGCATTCCTACAAGAAAACAGACATTTCACTCAATCCAACCCCATACTAAGAAACTCTCATCCTTTAACATGAAAATGCTTCCTTTTCTGAAAATCATCCACAAAACTGACAACAAATGCCATACTAAGAGAAATTGCATAACCCCAAAAGAAATAGGGGGGTGGGGATAGGAAATGTAATAGCAACTGGAGGGACTTCCAAACAGTCATTTCAATCCAAAGCCATACCAAGAGAAATGCTTGACCTTTAAAATGAAAATGCTTCCTTTTGCCTAAATTCCTGAAGAACTTACAAAATCTTCACTACAAATGCCATATTGTGCATGAATAAGTTGAATGCTAAGAAATTAAAATAATATAGCAACTTGGAGGTACTTCCAAACAGCTCACTCAAACTCGATATAGAGCCATACCAAGAAAATGATTCATCTTTAATATAAAAATGCTTCTAAGAGTCTCATTGCAAATACCATATTAAGCTTGAATTAGGTGAGTAGAATGCTAAAAAGAGAACCCCCAAAAGCAAAAAAAAAGATTTAATGAGTAGAGGGACCATCCAAACAGCTCACTTAATCCAAAGCCATCCCAAGAAAAATGCTTAATCTTTTTTAACATAAAAAAACTCTCCTTTTTTCTCAAAATCTTAACTTATAGAATCTCACCTTCAGTGACATACTAATAAGTGGGAATTACGTAGTCGAAAGCTAAGAATTGAACCCCAAAAAGAAAAAAGAAAAAAAAAGAAAGATATAACAAGTTCAGGGACATCCAAACAGCTCATTTAATCCAAATCATGCCAAGAAAACTTCTTAGTATTCAAAAGAAACTTCCTTTTTTCCACAATCATGAAAAACTTATAAAAACCTCACAAAAAATGGCCTATCAAGTGTAAATTACCTAAGTTGATAGCTCAAAGCAGAAACCCAAAAAGAAGAAATATACTATATAACAAGTTGAGGGACAACCAAACAGCTCTTATAATCTAAAGATATCATAAAAAGGTATCTTTTTATTCCAAAAATCATGAAAAACTTATAAAACCCACACAACAAATTCCCTATTAAGTGAGAATTACATAAATTTATAGCTAAAAATAGAACAACAAATGTAAAAAAGAAAATAAGGAGTGGAGGGATTTGCCTGAAGTGGGTATCGGAGACGCCGGGAGCAGCGACAACAGAAACCGGTTGGTCGAGTTGGGTGGGAAGATTGATTATGTGAGTGATTTGAGAAGGTGGGGTTGTCGACATTTTTACAGAGAAGCTTCCAGAACAATTTCTAGGCCAAAGGGTTGGAGAAGAAGAGGAAAAGGGGAATTCATATAGAAGTTTCAAGAATGGAAGTCCACAACGTGACACTGTTGGTCTCATTTTCCAGCACTATTGGCAACTACTCCCTTATGGAATGTTTTATTAATAATAATAAAATCGAAGACACGGAAAACAATGGTCTTTCGCATTTTCTACATAAAAATATCATTTACTCACTCCGTCTCATATTAGTTGTCAAGTTCGCCCCAAAATACACTGAAAAGGGATTCATTTGTTCTTTTGTTAATGCTTTTTTAATTTCCTTGTAACTATGCATCTACTTGATGCTCTTTTGTGAATGAAAACATTAACTTAATGAGAAAAAAATGAGTCAAAACCACTGAATTCAGTATTGGAGCATTTATTCAAGTGCAACACATACACCAAGGGTAAGCCAGCTAAATATACATCTCTGAAAGTATCCAGTCCTACTAGAAGAGTGAACTGAGGGAAGAAAACTTCAAAAATGTTTCTTGACCATTTATGCTAACAGAATATTTGTAATTCAGTATAATCAATCATATAACCGTATAGTCAAGAAGCCGTATGATGTCTATGTTACAACATTTTCAATCTTTTCCAGCATTTATTCGTTGGAGGAAGAGGCAATCACGATCTGGTATAGGATGAGCAATGGCAGAGTTGCTTCACAATCCGGCATAAATACCCAGTAAAGCAGGAACAAGCTGAGATAACGGAAGCCTGATAAAGTGTGGGAGCAAGATATGGCAAGCACAATATCCTCAGCCAGAAGTTTGGCATGAAAAAAGAAAATGCAACTTCACCCTGCATCATACATCCTCTTGTCTCATTGAACTGAATCTGATGAAGTTTGTGTCGATACCATCTCAAAGCAGACCCAAGTCTTCATGAACAAATGGTAAATCTCAAAGGATGCAGCCACTAAGCCAAAATATATTACACCATACAGGTTTATGGCTATCCACAAACCAATTTTGGAGGCAGCACTTGTTAGTGAGAACTCACCCCTTGGCGTTGGATGTTGAATTTTGGCCTGGATTACTAGCAACAGTTCTGCGAAGAAACTTCAAAATTGAATGGATCCAGAAATCATAGACACGGACATGTGTGGGATATAACACCAGAAAGCCAATTCATGATTCTCACTCCTGTGTGACATTTATAATTACAAGTACTTGTCACATCACTTCTTGCTAAATAGAAGAGAAGTCTTTCTGAATTCTTCCCCAATTGCTCCCTTTGTAATATAATTTTATTTATAAACAACAATGTAATAAAACCTAATACTCCTTTATGCACAGCCTCTGGTAAGGTAAATAAGTTTATTAGAATAATGGGAAAATCTACCACGTTGCAAGACTAGCAATTTCCTCAACAGATTTTATTTAGCCTATTAAGAAAAAAAGTACTTTCTCAACAGATGCGCCTTTTTCTTGCCCCAAAGCATTTTCACCAGAACCATAAGGCAAGGAAAGACACATTTTAAAGGAGTATGAAAGCGCAAGCAATGAAAGTTAGATACATTGTATACCTCAATTTTCTATAGACGTGCACTGATTTTATTCATGCTTAATGAGTCTGTAGTTCCTGACATAGAATCATGTAGTTCTTTTGCTGCCACTTTTGGTGCGTTCTTGCTAGTATTTTGATAACTAAGATAAGACAGTGACTGCAACCACGAAACCAATGTCGGTTTCCGTGTAACATCATCTGATTCTGCAACATGTTGATATAACTCATTGAGAATAATATCTTGGCCACTTGATGGTAATTTAACGACCAATTGTGCCAGTGACTTCATCAAACTAGGCAGAACCTGAGAGCCAAAAAAAAAGTAACTGTTTTTATCAGCCACGTCAAGTGCATTATATTGGCACAGTAGGCATAAATCTGGCTAGGACACCCAAGACAAATCAGCATTTTCATAGTTGAAACATCTATCCATTTTCCAAAGCTTTTATGTAACAAGAAAGAGCTCCTACAAATTATACCAATTACCCAAATTTTCGAGTGAAGGAAGAAACAAGAAGTAAAACAATTAAAGTGAAGTATCACTCATATTGAATATTTTCATATCCATGGAATGCACATGTTCTCTTATGATTGAACTTGTAACTGCACATCATTAGGTTGACCAGTTGAAGACAAACATTGTTACCACTTTACCTGTATATCAACAAGAGAAAGTAGACGAAAAAGTAAATCCAACATCTTGAAAGGCTCCAGCTCTCCATCCCAACTCTTCCACAAGTCAGTTTCTGGAGTAGCATCGACTGAACTACAAAGGCTATCAGCCTTCTCAATGAGACAGTGGATGCAATAGAATATAGATGGGCTTCCAGCAGGCAGATGTCTAACCAGTGCAACAACTCCAGAAGCCATTCCCTCAAAAGGAGTAATCCCAGGGTATCCCTGTAAACTTTCAGTTAAATCAGAAAACAAGTTCAAGCATCACAGCAATTAACTTTGGTAGTTTTTATTACCTCTAAAGATCTCTTGACATAATAGAATACAAGTTGCTCCTTTAATGTATCTCTCTCATCTGGATCAGCATCCTTACCAGAGGACATGAAAGCGACAAACACCGAGTGTGAGGCTTTAGCCAATTTCCCAGTTGGATGCCCCATGTATCTGGTTAAGTGCATTAAGGAAATTTTTATATATTCAATCAGGTTTGACTTTCCTACTTGTTTCTAGATCTAACCATCTGATGCAGGATACAGGAACATGGTTGGAGCCAGCACCTTGCGGAATACAGAGGCTGGTATACATTCTACGCAAGTTGGGATTATTCGCATATAAAATAAGACCCGAGCAGTCTGCACTTCATCAGTAGTCCACATATATTCCATTTTCTGAAAGCTAGAAGGTACTGCAAGGAAAAAGGTGATGTGTTTGTGAAAGACTGTAATATAGCAAACATATTGGCAATTAAAACATGCAGGAAAAAGTCACAACCAGCTTGGTTTGTCAAATCATCATAAGATGGAATAGATTCCACGAATGAGACACAGGCATGTTCATTCTCCTGAACCCTTGTAACAACTGCTCTAATTGTATCCATATACTCTGGCAAACGCATTCTGCGGAAATATTCCATACAAGAAAATGCAACCAATATCCTCACTGAAAGTCTCATTTGAATTTCTTGGGGAGCACTTAAACTTAACTTGTGCTTTGTTACTGCCAAGGCAAAGACCACAACCATGAGGAAAGCAGATTCAGCAATTTTTTCCAGATTCCCTAACAGCACTTCCTCCCTACCTCCAAGCATCAAAGCAATCCTCCGATGCCACATATAGACATCCCGACAGTAATTCCATATGATATCCTCTACTGCACTTCGGTTTTCTTCATCAGCCATGACATACAGATTGCAAAAGACACTAGTTATGGCCCCTGCTTCCTTAAAAATAATGCTGTCTAGGTGTTGCTGCACCTCATTGAGAACTAATCCCACCAAGTTGCCAGAAGGCGATTCTTGGATTTTGACATAAATGTGTGGCAAGGGGAATATTTCAGTCAACAAAGCTGTAGTGAGGCATAGAAACACATGAGGTTGGTAAGAAAATGGTCCACTTTTAGATAAAGCTAATGATATACACTGTAACAGAAAGGAGTTTCTTGGCTCCATTGTAGCATAATCAGCATCTCCAGCACTAGAAACTAAACCACATGCAATAGTCTCGATTCGTTCCTCTGCAGAAATCTTAAGGTCAATTAGTGCTTTCTGTTCAGATCTATTGATGACTCTCAGTACTCCAGCAGCAGCCATGACTACAGCAAACAAAGAGAATGCTGGTCGTGTATTTTTCAATACCTCTCTACTGAAAAGATCAATCTTGTCTGCGGAGTGAGAATTGATAAAATTTGAGAAACTCCACTCCATCAGATGCAGTATCATGAGCCCATAAGACAAACTAGCAGAAGGGACGTCGCTTTTATCCCACAATTCCATTAAACAACTGAGAACTCTAACAAAATAAATGTTCACAGAAGAAGAGAGAGCATAGCCAATTCCTGCAAGAACATTCGGGATTGTCCTTTCAGACAAATGGATCAATCTATAGTCTTCTTCAAGGAGCTGGCAGAGCAATTTCAAGCAAACCGTTTTAGATTTTTCGGATGCTGAAGGTACAAAAGAAAGAGCACCAAGGAGAAGAACACCTTCAGAGAAGAAAGATAAGCTTTTGTTTGAATGAATATGTCCAGAGAAAAGGTGCAAGAGGACCTCAACTGCTGAATCAATGACCCCAGGAGAATGTCTAAATGATTTCCGAACCCAAATGTATAGAAGCCTGATAAATAAAGGATAAGATTCCTGTGGAAGGGAGACTTTTTGTGAGGACAAAATAGACAACAGAATCTTTGCTTGTGGATCAGCAATATAGAGCGAGAACTGAACATCAACGAGGGTCCTTAGGGATTGGAGGTGATTTGAGTGGAATGCTTGATTTTGAAGGGAGTCCCTAAGATCAGCCCATGCTCGGATGATAGCTTGGGCTGATGCCGAAGAAGGATGTTTCAGCATCGCGTTCTCCTGGGTGCCACTGATTCTGCATAGCCATTCTTCAAGGAATACAGATTCAGGTTTCTTTGCCATCATGTGAATTATGCAACTGCAAGACCAAACATTGCAAGCAATAAATTTAAAAAGACTGCTGCATGCACTAAAGCATAATGGACATAGCTAAGACCCCACTAAGTTTTTACTGAAGTCTCATCAATGAGCCTTAATACAAGATTTAGGTGACTTAAGTTATCCACCACCTGAATTACATATATTTATCACAACAGTGAATGTAGCTTCATGGAAACAGAAGTAACTACTAAATGCTTTGCTTTCAAAAGGATTATACCCTTTATAGGCTGGGATAAAAGAGCGGGAGGGAGTTATCTATGTTCAAGTTTCTTGATAAAATTATTCAACAATGGAATTTGTTAACTCAGTAAAAATAATGAGAAAAGTTATAGATAATATTTTCCCTCCAGTCTCCCGGGCGGATCAAAGGGAAGAGGTTTAAAAAGGACATTGTACTCAAAAAAATGAATAAGGGAAGGATTCCTTCCTTAACAATTTCAAATTCAATATGCAACAAACAATAGTGCCTCGTGATAAGTAGGACGATTTCCTACATTTCTTTCCAGTAAGAAAAAAGGAGTTGAAAGCCACTTGATGTAAGGAGAGAAGACATTCAATAAGTCAGTTAATCTTTCATATTTCAAAAGAAAGTAACACTGACTAGTGACTACCTAAGGCTTCTGTAATCAACAAGAAATTTAAGCTAAAATAAGGGAAACTTGAAATGGAATAGTAGAATCGAGCAAAATTCCGAAATCTTAGTTAGCATTTGATCATAGATTTTGAAAAATTACCCTCAAATACTTGCTTGCATGAAATTTGATAAATAATTTCAAGTTCCCAATCGGGACTTCCCCTCACAAAACTTCAAATTTTTTCCAAGTAAATACATATCTAAACAACTTCAAATTCCAAAAGTCACAGCTTTCAAAAACTCATATTTTCGAGTTTCAACTTCAAAATCTATGACCAAACGGGAGCTTAGTTACAACATAAAGCGAACACCCAAAAAAAGAAAAAATTAAAAAAAGAGTAGTAGGACGTCAAATATTAGAGTCAGAAACGACTCAGAAAGCAAAAAAATATGTACTTTTTAACAACATTAACTTATCTTAGGACTTTCATCGAACAGGTAGCATTCAGCAGATGAAACATTTCTATTTTACCGTCTAACAACAATTCCATACACAGAAAATGAAACAAAATCGACCACAATAAGTAAAACATGGAAAATCACAAACACCCACATAGAAAAAATCGAAACTTTACCTCTTCTACGAGCTGCCACTTGAGTCCCAAGCTTCCTGGGTTCCTAAGAAGCTTCTCAAACAACAAGAGTTGGAAAAAAATTTGTTTTATAATTTTAGGTTAAAAAAAAAATGAACCCTTCAATTACAAGAAGACACAATTTGGGGTAATTTCGTCCAATTTGACAGTTTCTGTGCAATTTTGTGAGAAAAGAAATTCTACAAGGAATAACTACCATTTTATTTTATTTTTCTAGTTGACACAATTTTCAAGAAATATTTTTTTCGTACTATCCCATTTTAAAGTGAGAAAAAAACAAAATACAATGAATAACGAGATATTTTATACATCTTTAAGCTAGCGTTTGGCCATAGATTTTCAAATATTCTTGGCAAATATTATTTGGGTGAAATTTCACCATGTGTTTGGCCATAGTATTTGTGAAATATATTTCACTTTTTAGAAAAATACGATTCATACCCATAAGTTTTAAAAACTATCAAAACTAACCATAAGTTTGTACTACAAGTCAATTGGATCTTCGTTGCAACAAACAACAAGTAGTGTCCATGCCATTGGAGCAATGTGGTAGTTTGGAGTGAGTGCAACAAGCATCATTCCATATATCGTGAAGTAGACAAAGCACATGACTTTGTTACCTTGAGCCGATTGTTCATCATTTTCATCAACAACCATATCATCACTTTCATATTCACTGAATATTTCAACACTACTTTGGTGTTCACGTAAAGAATTATGTAATGCAACGCAAACAACTACTATAGAGGGTGTTTTTGTAAAAGATAAAAGTTTGGTGTAAAATTTCAATTTTCAAAAGATCCCAAATAATGAGATTTGGCCCAAATACTAGAAAAAACTAGTATTTGGGAATTTAGAATATTTGCCAAATAATAGCAAATTGTATGGACAAACACTATTTGCCAAATTTTTCCCCAAATATTATTTGGAAAATCTATGGCCAATCGGCCCTATAGTTCTAAAACGATTCTGTTTGATTATCAATAAGGGGTGGGCATAGTTTGGACAAATCAAAATTCAATTTCCTATTAACTTTTTTGTTTGACTTTTTTTATTACAAATTGAATTTTAATTTTGAATTTAGGATTAGATTTTGAATTTGTGACTTCAACTTATTAAATATCTAAAATTTGTATGTCAATATACTTTCCTTAACTTGGATTGGTCCAGATTAATGCTTCACAAGTTACATCTTAAACAAAGAGAAATTAGGGGAGAAATGGTAATAGATTTGTCATATTTCAGAATTCATGACGATAAATAACATATTTAATGTAATCCCACTAAATGGAGTCCGGGGAGAAAAAAGTGTACATAGATCTCTTCACTATTTCGTGAAGAAAAAAAAGGTTGTTTTCAAAAGACCATCAGCTTAAGTGCATCAAACTCGAGTAGAAAAGGGAAAAAACAAAAAATGAAGCATAACAATTAACAAGTTAATATGAAAAGTAGGGTAAGTTCTACAAGAAAAAAAAAACAAAATGTAAAATTTTTCATTTTCTAGTTTTTGTTATCTTGAGTTGAGTGTCTTTTGAAACAGTCTCTCAACCTCCACGAGATTATGATAAGGTTTGTATACCCTCTACCCTTCCTAGACCCTACTAAGTGGAATAAAGATTTCATTAGGTATGATGTTGTTGTTGTTATCTTGGACTACACACGGTCTAAGTGCAAAGTTTGTGGTGGAACAATTTAGTGTCCTTTCACTATTAATTTTTTTTTTTTTTTATCCCTCCCTAGGAGCTCCCATCCCTTTTGCTTTCTTGGTGACTCGAACTCGCAACCTTCGGGTTGGAAATTAGGGGTGCTTACCATCCGAGCAACTCCCTCTTGTCTTTCACTCTTAATTAGGATTTCGAATTCAAGTTTTTGGAAATGAAAAAACACTATTGAAAATGCAGCCTCCTAGAATCAAGTTCTAGAATGCAAAAATATGAATTTAGTCATCCTTCAATATGGTTATGAACGCAAAAACAAAAAAGCTAAGAGCCCTACCATTCAAAAACAAGAACTGCCAAATTTTCTGACTATGTCAGAAGACTTGCTGTCTGTGCCAGTATTTCATTGTTTTTATCTGAATCCTATTTGCACATCTCACAATATGAGCAGCAGACAATTATTAAAATAAACAAAAAAATATATCTCATCTGCCATGGAACTCAAAATCTCACCTCCCAAGAATATTGCTAACAAAAAAGTCTGCTACAATGGTACTCCTTTCTTTTGGTGTACATATTTTAGGCCAAAAATGACTACTTTATTATCTCATTGTTGTTGTTGTTGTTATTAATTTTGTGCAGTGTCTAATGGAGGTGAAAAATGTTCAATTGAACTTGGGCTAAATCTTGAGCTTAGCTACTCAAAATTTAGTACAAATGGATATGGATTTACATTTCTACAAAGGCAAGAATTAGAGCAACAATTTTCCATCTACAAGTATATAGAAGCAGGACTACCTGTTCCATCACATCTAATTATTCCTATATGCAAGTCTTTTACTTGTTCCTTGAAAGGTCTTCATGAAGGTAACTATCCACATTACATGACCAATTGTAAGTTTCCACCTAACCTTCTAGCATTTTTCATTGTTTTTTAGTACAGATTGATTGACTGGTAGAAACCTTGACGTAATGGTAACAATTGTTGTTGTCATCTGATACGAAAGTCATGAGGTTAATTAAGATGTGAAAATAATCTTTTGCATTAATATAAGGTAAGATTGTATTATGGTCTGACCTTTATTCAAATTCGTGTATAACTAAAGCTTAGTCCAATGAGGTGCTTTCTTTGATTTTGATAGATTCATAGTAACATGTATAGTGAAGTGTTAGTAAAATCTTGCTCCTTATCATATGCATGTACCCTTAATTTTAATATTTGAAAAATATTTTCATTGTCAGTGTCACCTAAAGAATATCTACAATCTTTAAAATGTGAGAATTGTAAATTGTAATATTGGAAATAAGACAGATTTTTAATATATATTACCTGCTACAACATGTAAATGTGACCTGATGGTGTAATTAGTGGTGGAGACAATAATTCAAACTAGTAGTATAATTTTTCATAAAAAATTCAATTGAACCCCTTACCCTCCCTTGTCGATGCATATAATTCAAACTCTTTGTTTTAACGAGCGTCCAAGAATCTTTAAAGACGGATAATATGTACCGAATACTGTGATTCTTTTTGCAGTGATGGGGTATGGACACATGTGTTGGGAACATAAAAGTAGGATGGAACCAGAGCCAAGAAGATGTAGGAGGACTGATGGCAAGAAATGGAGATGTAACAAAGGTGTTGTCCAAAATCAGAAATATTGTGAGAAGCATATGCATAGAGGCCGCCAGCGTTCAAGAAAGTGTGTGGAGTTAACAAGTTCAACAGATATACGTTGTTCGGACTCTTCAAAAATATTGTCGCAATCGTGTCAGATTCTTCAAAAATGCACTAATGGTAAAGTATCTGACACGCAACCATTGATATTTTTGAAAAGTCCGAACAACATAGATCATAATTCAGAACCGGACACATCCACTTTCTCCATTGGTCTACCAATAAATTAATTACTAGTAGAAGTTGTTCAATTGGAGATGTGTGTAATTCTTCGAACGATTTCTCTTCTTTCTTTTGTTATAACATTTCTAGTTACGTTTAATTGAGGGAACAATTGATTTTGAAACATGATGATGTAATGGATCACTAGACAATGATTCTATCGTTTTTTAATTACAATAGTGTTTATGCTAACTTGCATATATTTTGATTATTCTATCGGATACTTACTATTTCTCACAAGTACGTATACCGAGTAACACCATTCACTGAAGGATTGTTTGGCTTAAAACAAGGTTATTCCAGAATTATAATGTTGAGATTATAACCTAGATATCCAAATGGCCCCTAAGAATTAACCTAATGGAAAAAAGATACTCTACTATAATTGTCAAATCTATATCCATCATTAGGCCATACAATTAAATGCAACAATCTTTTAATAGAAGGCTATAATAATGATTAATCTTTCCTTTCTTGTTTAGCAAATTGAAAGGCCAATTAAAATGATCTTCTTGATTATGTCATTTGCTCTGTCAACAAACAATCTTGATTGTTAATTACTTTCTCCAACCCATTTTCTATGACTAATATTGACTTTAAAGAGGCAAGTAACAATCTGGATTGCCAATTATTGAAGCATTGGTTGGAAAAAACATACAAAAATGTATAAAAACATTACATCAAATTCCACTTCATATGCATTTACATCTTTCTATATTACTTGTCTCCAACATGAATGCAAAACTTCTATAAACAAACAAATAAGAGTTTCTTTGTCAATACAATATGTTTGACCTTAATTGACTAATTTAACCACATATCTCATGAAATTTCAACAATAACTACAAATAAATCCACCCCCCCACTCCCACTCTTAAAATAGGATGTAATATAGGGGAATGTTAGATAGACAATTCCTATTGGTCCGCTTCACACGCTTAAATGACACATGCTACCGTCCACTCATGTCTGGTATCTATATTGGAGTTCGACTATTTCAAATTCACGCGAGCCCATTCTGAGATAATGATACCTATCAATGATCTTTCCATGCTTAGAGCTCGAGATCTCTGATAAAGGGAGGAGTAACCTCATCCGGTGGACCATATTCATGGGTGGGACAGTGCATAAAGCTTAAAGCACCCAATATGGTACCGACACTTTGTTCACAGCTATAATCATCAAATTTTATTTTATTATTATTAGTATTATTCTAGTCATTTAATTCTCATCCAATGGCTAAGATTACTTCCCTCATTTGAAATCTAAATCTTGACCCTTCAATTAGATCAAACCCCAAAATTTCCCACCAACTTACCCTATCTTCTTCACTACCCCAGATCTCAACCCCCATTTAGCCAAATACTCAAACTATAGCTCAGTAGCAACCCCATTATATTTTACTTGAAATTCTATTGGGTATTTAGTATACTAAGTTGTATCAAGATTCATAAAAATTGAATCTTTACACTGTGTTAAGTTGCTAGAAGCATTGTAATGGTGGAGGCACAGTCATGGACTACAAGAAGGGGAAGCAATCCAAGATTGGAGTCACCCCAAGATCAAGTCTTGGATATGCCAGTAACCCCAACTGCTGAAATCAGGCAGCAACAGTATTCTAATGGTGGGATAACTTCTTTGGTGTCACCAAATGTACTTACTGCTCTTATAATTGCTTCTTGGTACTGTTCAAATATTGGGGTGTTGTTGCTAAACAAGTATCTTTTAAGTTTTTATGGTTATCGTTACCCAATATTCTTGACTATGTTGCATATGTTGTCATGTGCTACTTATAGTTTAGTTGCTATCAAGTGGCTGGAAATTGTTCCTTTCCAGCAGATACATAGCAGGAAACAGTTCTTCAACATTCTTGCTTTGAGTGCTATTTTTTGTTTTTCTGTTGTGTGTGGTAATACTTCATTGAGGTACCTTCCTGTATCGTTTAATCAAGCAATTGGTGCTACTACCCCATTTTTTACTGCTATTTTTGCTTTTGTGATTACTTGTAAGAAAGAAACTGCTGAGGTTTATTTAGCTCTTGTCCCTGTGGTTCTTGGTATTGTTTTGGCTAGCAATAGTGAGCCATTGTTCCATTTGTTTGGGTTCTTGATGGCTTTAGGTTCAACTGCTGGGAGAGCCTTGAAATCTGTTGTTCAGGGGTTGTTGTTATCCTCTGATGCTGAGAAATTACACTCCATGAATCTGTTATTATACATGGCTCCAATGGCAGCAATGATTTTGCTTCCTTTTACACTATACATAGAGGGGAATGTAGCAGCAGTTACAGTGGAGAAAGCTAAGGGAGATAGATTTATGGTTTTCTTGTTGATTGGTAATGCCACAGTTGCTTATTTGGTGAACTTAACTAATTTCTTGGTTACTAAGCATACAAGTGCCTTGACACTGCAAGTTTTGGGGAATGCCAAGGCTGCAGTCGCTGCAGTGGTGTCAGTTTTGATATTCAGGAATCCAGTGAACATCATGGGCATAACAGGATTTGCTGTGACTGTAATGGGTGTGGTGCTTTACAGTGAGGCAAAGAAGAGATCTAAAGTAACAGCACACTGATGATAGCTTGAAAGATTCAATCTTGATGATGCCACACAAAGGTACAATTTTTTTTTTGGTCTAATTAGAATTCATTCTGGTTGGGGATGTTAAGTGGTTGGATTGTATTCCACTGTATAGGAAGAAAGATGGGGTAAAGTGGAAAAAGGTTTATGTGCTATGCTTTTTTTCCTCTATATTATTGTTCTTGATTGGGGGTGGTTTAAAGAGAATAAAGTTGTCTCTTTTACTTTTCCCCTTTCTGTAATTTTATACTCCTTTGATGCAACTACAACAAAGAAAGACTGATTCTTTCGATATTGTTCTCTATGTGTAATATTTTGGTGGGAGAATTGTCCTCCCAATATATTTTGTCCAAACTCAAGTTTACTTTCCTTCTCTGCTATGTTTTAGTTGATTCTCAAGATAACATTTTTAGTGTCGATCCTTATTATAAAAAGTTGGCGATCTGGGGTTCTTGTAAAGACGTAAGTAATCAATCAGATGTATAGCAAACATTTCAATAATCAAAATGATGCAAGGTCATTTTACTTTTGAATATTTGATCTGCCAGCCAAGAAACATATTGAAATGTTGTATCTATTGAGGTCCCGGATTGTTTTAGAAAACGACTACATGGAAAATTGTGGTGCAAAATAGTCATGAGTTGCATTGATTGTTTGTATTATTTGGCAAGTCTTTTAAGTGGATCTTAGTTCAGAAGTTGCTGTCATTATTGCCAAGTTTCTTTGGTTGCCCCAACCTAATTTCCATGTAGATAGAATGACTTCAAGTTTTCAACTATTTCCAGCATGTTTGTAGCTTCTAAACCTTCCTATTTATTGAGTATGTCTGTTGCATATGAGGGACTTGATAGGAAATGCACCTACTCCTTTTAAGGTTAACTTCATGAATGCTGATAGATAGTGTACCTTCTACTTTCCATTGAAGGTGGCTCATCTCCGCCCCACTAACTCCATACCCTGATGGAGCATATACATTAGTCTAATCTGTCATGAACCTACTGTTATTAAGCCTCATATCAAGGTTCTTGGAAGAACTACTTAGAAAGCATATGTAAGAACGTTCGGAATAGGAGAGCCACAGAAAGAAACTTGTAGTATTTTGGAAAGGGATTTTTGCTCTATTGCACTAACAGTGTAAAGAACTTTTATACATTAAGTTGGCCTACAACGACAGGTAAGTTTCTGTATCGAGTGAGCGATTTGTGTAGAATAGTAGGGGAAAACTAATATTTGTGGTAAAATGTAGATCAGATGTGTTATTTTGCTTTTGTTTTACTCTTTGTGTGATACATATAGAGTTGGTTAGCTACAGAAAGCTAAATATTGGTTGTTTTTCTTTATGAGCATGTTAGGCATGTTACTTTTAGGATGACTTTAAAGAAGTTGTCTCTCAACAAATTAGATAAAAGAATAAAATGATTAAAATTCTTTCCACCCACCAGCATTATATATTTTAAATTTTATATGCATTACTAATTTTATCTTAAAATGTTAAAGGTTTAAAGTTCAACTTTCTCTAATATTATTTTTCTTACCTTTTTTTTTTTGTATGATAAGCCTCTTTTGACCCTATTTTGTGCTGGTATTTAATTTATGCCTCTCATAACAAAAGAAATTCAAAGGTCAGTCTATTCGAAGAGCAAAACGTGTGATTTATGCAAATGATCTTATGTTAAAAAAAAAATCATCGAGGAGTATGGTGGGAGACTAATTCAAGACTCGGAGTTGATGAACTTTTACAACGAGTCAATGATTTCAACTTTATACTATAATAATAATTGAGTTTATAATGAAATGTTTAATATATATATATATATATATATATATATAGGAGATTTCTTAATATATACACAGGAATTAACCAAAAGTTATTAGCTTATGATAGGATGAATGAAATTCTCTCACCGTTAATAAAAAATTTCAAATTCAAGTCTTGAGAATGTAAAAATTCTTGTAATGGAGTACTATCTTTTCAATGAGCATTGTGGATGTAAATTTAAATTAGTTAGACCGATAAATAACATAGAATACCAAAAAAGTAAATAAATCACAAAGAAAAAAGGATAAAAGTGGGCCTCCACACACTAAAAACCAAGATTTAGGAGAACATGGCCAATGCAGCAGCAACAGATAAATGCAATCAACTAGGAAGGGAACAGTGAATATGAAAGATAGCTGATTAGCAGGTCCACTTGGACAAGATGGTGCAATTGTAGAAAATATCCTATTTCAAACATCACATTTATGTCTATAAAACTTCATCCACTTGAAGAGATAAAGGGAGGGGCCATACATATGAATGTATTAAATAGATATAAATGCTGATGAGAAAAAAAAAAAAAAGTTGTTTTGGGGTCCTCTAAATCATGTGTTACTACAAAAAAAAAAAATTACATAAACAAGTCAGGTCATGAAGTCAAGTTGCCTCCGGGCTTTGGTTTAGTGGTAATAGTGTAGCGCGTGATTTGTGGGTCAGAGAGCTTTTTAGAAACCAAATACATATTAACCTTTGAACAAATAAACAACAAGAAAGAAAGAAACAATCGAGGTGTTGCTTTATTTCTCACACTATCTAGAACTTGGTAAACTTAACAAACTTGTTGATTCAGTCCTCGAATCAAGAAAACAAACTAGTGGGGAAAAAATCAGGAGTTCAGTTCACCTGTCCCCTCGACAATTAAAAATATGACAATTACAACAACCATTCAAATAACAAAACTAGTAAGAAGGTGAAGGAGCAAGGGATGCCAATTGTGGCAAAACATTGGTGACAAATTTCATTCCATTTTCTTATCCATAAAGTCATCTTTTCGTCCTTTGGTACACACTTGGGGATTGTGGCAGAGTGACGAAGTCAGAATTTTCACTAAAACAATTCACAATATAAAGAACTAAACACGTAAAGAAATCAACAGATAGTTTATATACAAAACGATTTAACTATTTACACAAAATGATATTTCGGTGAAGTAACGTTAGTTGACTTCCGTTCAACAAGGATAGCTCTGACACAGATTAGTTGATGGTGTAAATATTATTTACACAATAAGTTCAACCCTCGAATCAAGAAAAAACAAACTAGTGAAAGAAATAAGGAGTTCAAATCACTCATCCCCTTGACCCAAAACGCGCGCAAATCCTTAAGTCATGATCATTAAAAAAAATGACAGTTACAACAACCATTCAAACAACAAAATTAATAAGAAGGTGAAGGAGAAGGGGATGCCAATTGTAGCAAAGCATTGATGGCAAATTTGATACCATTAGAACAGTGTTTGCCTACTCCACTGCAACCACAAAATTTGGTTTAATTAACATCCCAAATTTAAGTTGTTTTTTTTAGTCCTTTGGTGCACAATTAGGGGTCGTTTGATAGTTGGTTTGGAGGTGAGTTATACAGGTATCAAATTTCGCATAGTATCATATCTGGTAGTTGGTTAGTAGGTAAGTTATTCATATATAAAATCAATATGGTATTTGATCTGCAATTAGAAATCCGCATAACTAATATATGGTAAACATATTCAAATCTTCAATAACACAACAAAGAAAGTAAAAGAAATAACATAAATCCAGGAGCCTCATACACTTCTCCTGAGTCCTGATTGCCTCTAACCATCTTACAATTATTCAAAATGTGAAAACAAATAACACATACAAATTGATAAATGTTCATCAGCTCACCCCTCTATATGAACTAATTTAATCCTCAAGTCATGATCACGATAATCATTGCAAATGCAGCAACAATCACAGCAACAAATTTGGAATCGAGAGAAATTGAAGATGCAGATGAAGAAGAAGAACCAGGGCTACTCGGTGAAGGAGCAGGGGATACTGATTCTGCTGGCCAAACATTAATAGCAAGTTTCATTCCCTTTTCACAATGTTTACCTACACCACAAATGTACCATTTTTTCCCTGGCGAAGTCAGGGAAATCTCATCATTTCCAGATATTAAAGGTGTAACATCACTACTTGGTGTACAGCTTTTGAAGGCTTCTTGATCTGCTTTATACACATTGTGAACGTCTTTCTTGTACTTGAATACTGCAATCACAAAATGAATCAGACTTAGCTTTAAGGAAATATTGAAAATATGTTTTAAGACAACTTTAGAAGTTCAGATGAGTCGATTACACAATTACTAGATATGAACAAATTAGATGAGTAAGTATGATAAATTAAATGTTACATACTGAGCTTATCTCCAACGTGGAACTGTTTCGTAGCAGCCCAAGCTGTGTAATTAAAATCGAGTTTCCAACCTTGATCATCACCAACCCAATGATCAGTTGCCATTGCTGGACTAGCAACAATGGCAACAACAACAATAATAACTACAATCATAAAAGGTGTCGACGCCATTGAGACTTTTTTTTTTTTTTGAAAAATAAGTAGTTATAATAAGGTGTTTAGATGATTTGAAATTGTTGATTATTAGGGGATGTATTTATAGGTTGTTAATTGTTGAAGATTAAGAAGGGTAGCCGGCTAATAGCGGCATTATTCTTTGAGAAAATAACAAAGTTTGAATTAAATTTAATATATGGAATTTGATATGTTGCTTTTGGAATTGTAGAAAAAAAAGTATGTCTACGATGACTTTTTATTTTATCCTAATTTTATTCTTGCCGAATGTCACAATGCTAATTATATTAACATCTAATCTTTTGCCCCTCCACATGGAAAAGTTTTATATTCCTTCATTTTATTTTACTTGGTCTTTATAGTAATAAAAAAGAAATCATTTTTTACTTGTCTAGTTTATCAAATTAAAAAGAGAAAATAATATTACTTTTATCATTAAAATAATAGTAATGGCAGAGAATAATTTTACCTTCTCAAAGGCAGGTTGATAAGTAAAAATGAAGTGTTAAAGATAGAATATTTTTGTAAATGTGCCTTTTCTTATAAAAAGTTTGTTCACTTTTACTTGTCACATTCATTAAGAAAATAATGTTTGACATGATTATTTTACCACATTGTCCTTATTAACTGATATTTAGTAGGGAAAATTGTACATAATGGCAAACTATTAATTCAAATTAAATGGTATAACCACACTTTGATTTAATTGTGTCATGTAGCAAATTGTTTGCCAGTCGCCTCTCTCCCTCAAACTCTCGCTCACCACTCTCCCTCTCTCGCTCGCTCTCTTTGTGCTCGCCTCTCTCGCTTTATACAACAGAATTGTATAAATTGCGTTTCTGTTTGTATAAAGCGAGAGAAAATTGTATATACACATGCAAATACATATATATTCGTCATATACACTTATAATTATACAATAAAAATATTCTCCTGCCCAGTTCTCTTTTGCCTTTCTCTCTTTCCCGTTTTATACAACAAAATTGTATAAATTGCGTTTATGTTTGTATAAAGCGAGAGAAAATTGTGTATACACATGCAAATACATATATATTCGTCATATACACTTATAATTATACAATAAAAATATTCCCCTGCCCAGTTCTCTTTTGTCTTTCTCTCTTTCTCGTTTTATACAACATAATTGTATAAATTG
>JAJOOD010004843.1:0-20855 GCA_029582525.1 Solanum tacnaense
ATGAATTCATTATTATACATTATAGAAAAAATGTATGTTTCAAATATTAATTATTTTATACTAAGCAAACAAAAAATTGACATTGAATTGTGCAAAAAATAGTAGAAAAAAGAAGCGAAAGTGAAAAGAAATGAACTTTATTACAGTCCAAGTGAAATTGTAGAGTTCAAGATCAAACCCACGAGTGTAGTTGTGATAAGAACCCCATAAACCTCAATGAAAATTCAAACACTAAAAAATAAACAAGAGAAAAATTCACATGAACTTCTAACGAAGTAATGTAATCAAGAAAAATGTGGTTCAATATTAAAAGAGTGAAAGAAAAACGATAGAGCTTTATGTCAAAAGAAATTGAAAGATTAGGGCTTGTAAACATTGCACCTTTGAAACTTTTATAGGGGAGTCAAACATTAAAATGGAAAATCACGCAGCTTATTTTGCAATCACGTAGTTCAAGTCAGGGTCGACTTAAGTTCTTCTCCGTGATCGCGTGGGTGGTGTCGCGATCGCGTAGAGTAAAATATATGGGCAAAATCTTATTTTTCAAAAATTGGGGTTTCTTCCCTATTTTTTATTTTTTGAACTTTGAGAGCTCTAGAGTGGCGATTTCAAAGAGATTTATTAAGATAATAAATTTGGGTAAGTGATTTTAACCCCAATCCTCCATTACCCATTTATTAGTTCATGATTTTAGCATCAAATCATTGTTTTTAAACTCAAGTTTTAAGGGTTTTTTTATGAACTTATATTTTTGAGTAAATTGGAGTTTCAAGTATGATTTTAACTCATTTTTCGATTCAATTTCACTTGAGAGTTTCAAAAAATCGTTGGGTATTATGATTTTCTATAAAAGTTTCAGAATTACCCTTTGCCCACGGGATTTACTTTTGGATCAATTTGGACCCAACATTTTTCAAAATCAGCACTATAGATATCGATGTTCATGATTTTTTATGGGAATTCTATATTTGATTAGATTTTGTGGATTCAGAGGCTCATCCTAAAGGGAAGGCTCAAGTTCCTAGTTGATTTTGTTCTCTTTTAAGGTAAGTTGACCTCTTTGAGTTTTTGTTAAGTGTATTGAGCCTTGTATGTTTTGTTGTGTTTTTACAAGTAATGGAGAATGGTGAAGGTTCTCATATATTGTACTTGTTATTAAATGTTGTCTGAATGTTAGTGATGAGCATGTGGGAAAAAATTAATTTGTTGATTTGTTAATGTATGACGTGCCATCATGAGTGACTTGAATGGTCATATTGGCTCACTTTGGATGATGTGCCATGATTATATGTGATTGATTATTGATGTAGAATTTTTCATCCTCTCATTATATATATGAACATGCCTATTTGTCTTGATTCTAAGGCGTTGTTGTAATGGATACTCTGTGGAAGTGATGAAAAAGAGAAATAAAAAGGATGTACCATTTTCGAGGGATGTACTCCATGCCGAAGTTGATACTATATTCAAGGGACATCCCCCACGTTGGGGGTGATATGATATTCGAGGGACATTCCTCGCACCGGGTAGGTGCATGGACTGATATATCCCCATGGGTCCCATGATGCTATGCAACATATGTGTATCAATAGGACATGCATGCATCACTTTATATGACATTTGCATTACATTGCATTGCACCTTACCATCATTCTTTGAACTTTGTGAGTGAGTTGTTATGTCTTGTGGTTATTTGAATCTAAAAGTTTGTGATGATGCTATGGAGACTCTGATGTGTGGATTATGGTGTATTACATGTATTGTGTAGTTCTTATTACTTGTTTGACTGTTAGGATCGGTTGGTTCTAATTTCTATGAAGATTGCAATATGTCGAGGTTTGGATGGTGTGTTAGGGTACTTGTGTTCGGTATTACTTTACTTAAGATCAGTTAGGATACTTGTTGGGTACCGTTGTTGTTTTGGTACTCATTCCCTTACTTTCTACACTTATGTAAGTTACAAGCCCAGATCGTCTTGACCATTCCTCCTACATCTTAATATGAGGCTCACCTTTGGAGTTCGTGAACAGCTACTAGTTATCCTTGTAACATCTCGAAACTTGAAAAGGAAAAGGTTGCAGAAAAGTTTTGCTGACAGGTTCTACAGAACCTACCTATGGACCGTAGGGAGTCCTACGGGCCGTAAGAAGGCAGTCGTAGGTGATGAGTTGAGTTTGAGAAATTTGGTCTACAAGTTGATAGGATGAGTCGTCATGTATTCTATTAGGCTGTAGATAGGCTTTGTAGGAGTAATCTAGATTTAATTAAACTATGGACTTAAAGTTTAAATCTACGAAAGGGTGTCTACGAGTTGTAGACCGGATGACAGACCGTAGGAAGGTCTCATGAATAACCAAGGATTTTAGTCCAATATGTGATTCTACGGTTGACCAGGATTTTGGTCGGAACTGTAGGTTACTCCGGCAGTTTTGTTATGGATGTTTTGGTCTTTTCACACCCCTTCTAAGACTAAATACCAATGTTTTACACCTAGTTAAGGATTTAGATAGTGTTAATCAATCTTTTATGATGTTAACACTCTAAGTCTTTAGAGCAAGGTTCCTAGAGGAGAAAAGCTAGGGTCTTGAGCGTTCTTCGAATTTTCACTGATTTCGCAAAGAACTTTGTTCTTCCGGGTATGTAAGGTTATCATAGTGATGGACTAAGTTAGTCCTCACGCCCTACATCTTACTAAATTTAGTAAAAGAGTAACCTAGGGCTTTATCCTAGATTTTGAGTATTCTTGAGATGAGTAGTATTGTTGAGTTTTGAATTCATGATTTCTGAGTATTGGCTTTTCTGTACCCTAGTTTGGGTTATAATTTTTGGGAATCTTTTAAAGAAAATATTTTTGTCTTAAACTGGTTTTATAAGAAAGCAAAGATGAGTTTAGTGAAAGAGTTTTAAACATGATTTGAGTGAGAGTATAAGGAAACTAAGTATTCCTAAATGTATCACTCTTTACATTGAGAAAAGAGAAATTTTGATTTCTATATGAGTTAATGAGTTCAGAGATATTTCAGAGCAGTTACCTCTTTTAAGAGGATATTTTGATTTGTTTTATACATTGGAGCATGAGTATATATTTATTGGGAGTAATATTGAGCTTTTATATGGGGATGAGTTCAGAAAACTCATATTCCTCGTAAACCAGGAAGCCAATATGGGTAAAGGATCATACTTTTTAGAAGACTCCTTATTTCTTTCAAGCAGAGCTTTAGTGGATTAACTTAGTTGAGATGTTCTATATTTTGGCAAGGTATAGGACAGTTCTAGCAGTGTGGGTGAGACATTGTATCATCACGTTGCTCATAGTGATGGTTGTCGGTTATATAATCTCTCAAATAGAGTTAAAAGTGTATTTTTTTTTATCATACCACTTAATATGTTGAGTTCAAAGATGAGTAAGTATTTTGTAAAGTTTAAATAATTTCACTCCTTTATTTCTTTACATTTAGTTGAGTATATATTTATATCTAGTGCAGTCCTTTCATTCAGTCATTTCGCTTCAGCTATATTACATACTTGTACATTCAATGTACTGATGTCATTCGACCTGCATTTCATGAGGCAGATACAAGTGTTAAGGATCATCAACAAGTACTTCGTTGAGATCATTTTGTGTAAAGACCCGTCAGGTCGTTTTGAATAGTAGTGCTCCTTGTTTCTTAAAAAGACCCATCTCGTAAAGTTTTAAATGAGAATATTGAACTATTCATTTAGCTACGGTTATTCAGTTGACGGGTATTTATTAAATAATTGAATTTTAGTTAGTTTTTAATGGGCCAAGTCCATAAATAATACATTATGCCACTTGACCCATACGTTAAAATAAATTAATGGGGCTTAATATTATTTTATTATTATACGAAATAATTTCTGCCTCCACCCCCCAATATACACAAAGACGTTGCGGCGACAAGAAAAAATGAACGAGTACCGTAGTAGCTATTAAATTTTTTTATGCAAATTATGTATTTTATATGCAATTGTTGATTGCTCTATGAATAATAATGTGCATAAAGGTAGTGGGTAGAAGAAGTATAGATAATGGTGAGTGTCTGCTGGTTGAAATTTTAAATTGAAATAAATAAATAAATTAAAAGATTTAATGAAGAGTGAAATCAATAAGAGAGAAATTATTACATTGGAAGGCATGGTAGATGATGATTTGAATTTACATTTAAAAAGGGTACGCACTAATTTTGCATTTTAGTTCATGGACGCGTTGCCGCTGGTTTCGTAACCAGTGGCTTTACCATTAAATATTATTATTTTGTTATTATACTATAAATTAAGTTTGACATATTAGTAGATGTAGTTTAATATTAGGTGTATTGTATTATCTGAATATCATTAGATTTATGTTATTTGGAGGAACTAAGACTTAACCTTAGGCTTGAATTTAGAAAATATGAGACTTGGCATATTTAGTGGGCACCTAGATTTATGAATTTAATTATAGATTAGAATGAGTTTTGGATCTAGGCTAGGCCTATAGTAATATGGGTGTCTATAGACTCACTTGCATACGGATATTACATATTTGATAGATTGGGCACATTCTGAAGTTTTACGAAAGGAAAAGGCAAAATCTTGAGGATTCGTGACACGTGAGACTTCGTTAAAGGACATTTTTTTAATTAAAGATTAAAAATGGAATAGACAATGGGTAAGAGCGAGAGATGGGGATCTCGTACCAATGGTGTGACGGGCATTGGTACGAGTACCAGTGTTATAAAGGGAAAGTTTATTACTACCAAATAACAGATTATAATCCAAGAATGCCAAAGCATATGGGCATTAGCTGATGTATTATTGACTTGATTTATTTTGTGCGATTGTATTTCTTTATTGAACCTGTATATTTGTGCGAGTTGGGGTGATTATATATCATACCAATATTTGATTGATTGAGATGCGTCATGATCCCCTTTTATTGAAATTGTATTGTGCACATGCATTGACATGAAATTGGGTATAAGTTGGGCAAGTGGAGATCATCTGTGCTGGGGATTGTGAGATGTTATGATTAGAAGTTGGGCATGTGGAGATCGTCTGTGCTGGAGATAGTTTGATTTTATGATAGTGCGTAGAGATCGTCCGCATAAACACGTGGAGATCGTCTGTGTTGGTATATGGACTTCGCGAGTCCCCCATGGGTAATGATCTCTCGATATATTTTCAAAGAGTATCATGTATATAAAGTTGAGAGAGTACTTGGCATTTGAGACATATTATTTCACAGTGTTGCATTGCATTGCATCGTTCATTCTTTTTTGCGTATGTGTTTTATTGACGTTGGACATTACGTGACATTTGATTATCCCTATTAATGAAAACTTGGTTGATAAGTATCATGTAGACTTGTAAAATTAAAGGATTATTTTCTTATATACTCATGTCACTACTTTTTCATTGTCGGTCTATGAGATATACTGGGTATATGTGGTCTCATACTCATACTACACTTGCTGCACTCTTTTGTGGTGCAAATTGAATTTCGAATTCGAGCGCTTTTTTTTCTTGGAGCATTCAGAGTTGAGCTTGAGTTATCTTGGACTTATGCTGAGCTATTTGGTGGGACCACCATCTATGTCTTTAGATATTATTTTATATTAGTATTCATACAAGATATTCCTTACTTCTAGGTTGTCATTTAGTTTCAAACTTACATCGTAGTGTAGAAGCTCTTGTACTTATGATACTAAATCTTTGGTTGGTATTTTTGTTTTCCATATTTTATTTTAAAGGGCTTAATATTTTAAATATTTGTTGGCTACTTACCTTTCCACGTTTAAGTTGAATTGGTTAACTTATTAGGTGGGCTTACCTATCGGTTGGGAACATAGGTTCCATCACGACTTGTGTTTTTGGGTTTTGACAATTTGCTATCAGTGCCCTAGGTTCATAGGTCTCACGAGTGCAAGAGCTAAGTCTTGCAGAGTCTTGTAGAGTCTTGCAGAGTCTTGCAGATCGATGCGAAGACGTCTGTTACTTATCTTCAAGTGGCTATGGAAATTTAGGAAACTTTCATGTGTTTGTGATTCAGTTTATGGTCAACATTTCTTATTTCATTCTCTCACCAATAGTGTGGAGACATTTTCAAATTCAACCTCAATGGTAGGAAATGATGTTATGTCGTATAGTACAGTTATTATATGGTTAGCAAAATAACTTGGTAATAAGCTTTGTAATTTTAAAGGTTGATATTGAGAAGGTTGAACAGTAAGAATGGTTTGTTCGAGGTGTGATTTAAATAAGGATACTTGAACTTCATTTGAATTTATTAGGAGATTGATGACCTGTGTTTATGATAAGTGTGAACTTCAGTAATGAAATTGTATAATGTTGATGTCTTGAAGAGAAGTGTAAGATTATGAAGATCAATTGGTCATATAAGAGGATAGTGATTATGGTAAGGCTATGATGAGACGTTGAGGAAGGACAAAGACATAAAATGTGATCACTTTTAATGACATTTGATAGGGTAAGATTTGTTATAAGATTCATATGGTGGATTTTCTTTTTATCCTTTGGAAGTGAGGTGTACTGAAGATAATTAGGATAGTTCAAGTTGAATGGCACAATGACCACGTTGATATTCATTTGATAGAAGCCACAAGTTGGGTTAAGTCTAGTCTATCAAGAGATTATAAAAGGCTAAATTGATTATCAGTCAGCAAGGGCATTTAAATGGAGGGTTAGTGATAAATTCATATTGCGAGGAGCCTTTTAGATATTGAATTAAGGATCGATAATATTAATTGAAATTAAGAGGGGAGAAGAATTCTTTAGTTAAAAGATATTGGAAGGGATACTTGTATGAAGCTATATGAGGACTCTGTAGAGATGTATGCATAGCAGTAATGAATAGCTATATAGATCATAGACCAATAAGTGGTGATTGGAAATCTTACATTAGTAAATAACTAAATGTATTGAGGTAACCAAGGTTGTTCAAAGTATCCTTCAGCATGCTCTCGATTGACTACAATTTCATTTCGAGTGTGAATCTACTTCATTTTACAAGTGCATACCTTATTTTGGATTTGAACGTGCTTTGTGACTCTTCTCCTATGTCTATACATATTCCTACACATGTAGATGGTTCTTAGTGATAGATCGATTACATCGATCTTATGTTATTGATTTGGTAGTACATAACACGTGGACATACTTAGATTTTTTTTAATATGAATTGAATCTTTCCATATCATGCATTTTTTACTATTAGGTCAAAGACAATAACCTCAAATTTGTCTGTATTCCTAAAATGAAGTGGCAGGAAACTCCCGGTACTTATCCAAGAAGGGTATTTCCAATTGTGAAGTCTCAACTAGTAAAAAGAGAAAGGCATGCATCACTTATGTTTGTGATACTAATGTCGATAATTCTCCTTAGAATCAGTTCTAGTGGTAAAAGAGTTCTTGGAAGTGCTTCACCTGGTCGTGATGTCGAATTTAGTATTGTCTTAGAGTTGGACACTTGGCCTATTTCTATCATTTCGTATTGGAATGTTCTCGTGGAATTGGAAGAACAATAGCAAGACTTGTTGAGTAAGAGATTTATTAGATCAAGAATATCTTCATGGGGTGTTTCTATCATACTTGAATTCCTTTTCTATTATCTTCATTGATGATATATTGGTATACTCATAGTTGGAAGGATCAAGAGCATCATTTGAGGATTGTTCTTTAAATTCTGAAGAAGATTAAGCTCTTTGCAAGATTTTAAAGTGTGAGCTTTGATTAGTTCGTTTACATATTTGGACCATATGGTGTTCAAGAAAGGTATTATGGTGGATCCTGAGGAGATTGAGGTAGTTCATAATTGGGACAAACCTATTTCCATTATCGAGATTCAGAGTTCTTTAGGTCTTGCAAATTATTATTGATGATTTGTGGAGGGGATTCTCATCTGTTACAATTCTCTCATTTGATTATGGGATCAATATTAATACAATACATGGTAGTAGAAAAATAATTGAGGGCTTCGGGAGAGCATCCTTATTACTACATGGGGAACAATATTGACTATTAATAATGTTTTGTATTGTAGTAAGTCTAAAGAAATTTGTTAAGTTTCAAGGTTATTCGCTAAAATGACTATCAATATTGCTAATGAAGGAAAGACTGAATACCTTTATAATACTACAATAAAAGCGGGAAAAATAATTATGCATGAAAAATTGTCTACACTTTCTTTTCAGTTGTATCACACTAGTATTGATGTGGTTGAATCACATGTTACAGTAAATAGAAGGTTTATTGATCATAATGATTCCATCATTTGACATGATCGGTTGGGCCATTTCGATTACAACATGATGCACAAAGCTATTGAGAATTCACATGGGCACACTTTGAAGAATTAGAAAATTCTTCAATCTAAAGAATTCACGTGTTGTTGTTCCCAAGGGAAATTGATTATTAAATTATCAGCAACTAAGGTTGGGATTGAATCCCCTGCATTTCTGGAACGTATACAAAATGATATATGTGGGTCAATTCACCCTTCATGTGGACCATTTAAATATTATATGGTCTTGATACATGCATCTACAAGATGGTCACATGTGTGCTTATTATCAACTCGTAACATGGCTTTTGTGAGATTGGTGGCTCAAATTATAATGTTAAGAACATAATTTCCAAATTATGCAATAAACACAATTTATCTTAATAATGCTTGTGAATTTACATCTCAATTCTTTAATGATTATTGTATGTCTATTAGAATAACAGTTGAACATCCGGTTGCTCATGTTCATATTCAAAATGGTCTAGCAGAATCATTGATTAAATGTCTCCAGCTGATAGCCACACCATTACTAATGAGGGCAAAAATTTCTCTTTTAGTATGGGGGTATGCTATTTTGCATGCAACAACACTTGTGCATATAAGGTCAATCAGTTTTTAGTATTTCTCCTCATTACATTTGACTTTTGGGAAGGAGCCAAATATTTTTCATCTTAGATTTTTTGGATGTGCGGTATATGTTCCAATTGTTCCATCGTAACGCACAAAGATGGATCCCCAAAGAAGATTGTGAATATATGTTAGGTATGAATCTCGTTTTATTATAAAATATTTGGAATCTATGACTGAAGATTTATTAACAAAAAGATTTGGTCATTGTCATTTTAATGAATCTAAATACCAAACATAAGGAGAGAAACACAAGCAATTGAAAACTGAGATAGATTGGAATGCAGTATCACTATCTCATTTAGATCTTCGAACAAATAAATGTGAACAAAAGGTTCAAAAGATGATTATTTACAAAATACTACAAATCAAAATGCATTTACTAACCTTCCAAGGATTATTAAATCTCATGTTTCAGCTGCAAATGCTCCAGTTTGAGTTAATATTCCGATAGAATAAATTTTTAATGCAAATGAGTCTAGACCACATCTGAAATGTGGTACACCAATTGATTCTAAGGATTAAAATCCTCGAAAAAAGAGAAAATAATCATAATATGAAAGCGAGTGCTCAAGGAGAGCCTCAAGACATAATAAATGATGAGATAACAAAAAAGGTTGAGATATCTAAAAATAATGAGAATGAAGAGACTCAATACGTTATATCTCGACAGAAAAAAGATGGAACCGAAATGATGTTATGGTTGATAATTAGTTTGTTTATAATGTTGCTTTTGAAATAATTTAACAAGATGAGGATCTTGAACTAAAATTTGTTGATGAATGTAGACAAAGAAATGATTGGCAAAAATGGAATGACGCAATTCAAGCATAGTTGACTTCACTTGAAAAATGTGAAGTTTTCACATCAATAATCTGAACACCTGAAGGTGTCAAGCAGTGGGGTACAAATAGATTTTTGTGCTAGAATGCAATGAAAAAGTTGAAGTCGTAAAATATAAAGCACGACTTGTGGCCCAAGGATTTTTGCAAAGGCATGTCATTGACTAATTAGAAACATATTCTCCTATGGTGGATGTAATTACCTTCAGCTATCTAATGAATTTGGCAGTTCATTAAAATCTTAAAATGAACCTAATGGACGTGGTCACTGCCTATTTTTATGACTCATTGGACCACAATATTTCTATGAAAATTCCTAAAGGATTCAAAGTGTTTGAAGCATACAATGATTTTCGAGAAAATTGTTTAATAAAGCTTCAAATTTTTTTATACAGATTGAAACAATCTAAGCGAATGTGGTATAATCATCTTAGTGAATATTTGCTAAAAGAAGGATTTAAAGTGACCCAATTTGTCCATGTGTCTTCAGGAAAAGGTCTGGATCTGAATTTGTCATAATAGTTGTATATGTTGATGATCTGAATATCATTGGAACTCATGAGGAGCTTTCAAAGGAAGTAAAATGTCTAAAAGAAATTAGAAATGAAAGACCTCAAAAAGACAAAATTTTATCTTGAACTACCAATTGAACATTTTGAAATGGGACATTTGTTCATCAATTAACATATACTAAGAATATTTTGAGGAGATTTTATATGGATAAAGCACATCCATTGAGTAGCCCGATGATTGTGAGATCTCTTGATATTAATAAGGATCCATCCGGACCTCATGAAAATGAAGAACTTGTTAGTGCTAAAATACCATATCTTAGGGAAATTGGTGAATTAATGTATCTTATTAATAACTTTAGACCAGATATAGCTTTCTCAATAAGCTTGTTAGCAAGGTTTAGTTCTTCTCCAACACGAAGACACTGGAATGGAATTAAGCATATATTCAGATACCTCCGAGGGACCACTGATATGAAATTGTTTTACTCAAATAAATCCAGGTCACAATTGATTGGTTATACAAATGCAGGATATTTTTCTAATCCTTATAAAGGTCGATTGCAGACATGCTACTTATTTACATGTGGTGGTACAACTATATCATGGCGCTCAACAAAACAAACTATGGTTTCCACTTCTTCCAATCATGCAGAGATAATAGTTATTCATGAAGAAAATCAAGAATGTGTTTGGTTGAGATCAATAACTCAACACATTCAAGAAACATGTAGTCTTTATTTGAAAAGAGATGTTCCAACAATATTATATGAAGACAATGTTGCATGTATAACTCAACTAAAGGGATGATACATTAAATGAGATAGAACAAAATATATTTCACCAAAAAAAATTTCACTCATGATATTCAAAAGAAAGGTGATATAGACGTTCAAAAAGTTTGCTCAAGTGATAATTTAGCATATATGTTTATTAATACATTACCAACTTCAACCTTTGAGAAACTAAGATACAAAATTGGAATGTGTCATCTTCGAATATTAAGTGATGTTTTTATCAAAGGGAATAAATATGCACTGCACTCTGTAACGACCTATTCCCGTCATTATAGAAAAGCCAACGGGGAAAAATTTGGACCATAAAACTTTTTTTGTAGTAACTTAAAATTTCCTAGCCTAGTACAGATTTGGACGAAATCGGAATCAGTGAGGTCTAGAGAAATCTGGTAACAAAAGAGAGATCTAATAATGAATTTGATCACATGAGTAGATAACTAAGATGTTAAGGAACCCATACGACTTACCGAAAAGAACTCCCAAAATTCATCTTAGCGTGAACGGGTAGTTTCTGAGTGTCAAGAGTTGAGGGTGTGTTGTGAAATGGGGGTTTGAGACTCAAATCCCAACGTTTTGTCTTCGCGCAAGACGCCAGGGCCAGTCGTGAATTAAGTCGGAAATAAACCCCAAAAATGCCATTATTCTACAAGTTTCATTTTTGAGAGCTAGGAGACGGCCTTAGGCGAGTTCTTGACAGTTTTCCATGAAATTTGGTGCTAAAGGTAAGGATTTTACTCCCCTAATCTATTTTTTGATCCGTAGAACTTAGTGTTTTGATCATAAATTGTTGGGGAAGGGTTTTGAACTATTTTAGATGGTGGGAAAGCCCTAGCTGCACCTTAAGATCATAATTTGGGTCTTGGGTTATTGGGTTTGTCATAATACGGGTAAATTAGATCTTAATTATTGATCCACGTATTGAATTGTTTGTTTGTAGACCTAGAGCAAGAGGAAAGAATCCAAAAAGGGAAGAATCATGTTTCTTAGAAGGGTTCAAGATTTATTCGAGGTAGGTGATGGTTTTGATTACAATGTGGTGTGATGTATGTTAGTAATTACTTCATAATAATGCATGTATGTATGCAAATGTTGCATTATTGTTCACACTAATAATAAATGACTATGAATGAATGATTGTATGCCATGAATCAACACTTGATTGTATGATTATGAGAATGTACATTGTGATTGTGATTGTGGCTTGTTGAATGGATCGGGTTCCACGTTCCGACACATATATGGGATCGGATGTCACGTCTGGCACACTAACTTGGATCGGATATCACATACTGGTACACTAACAGTTTGGGTGTGGGTTCCATAAGAGGACCATTGAATTGTCATATAGATGTATTATTGAGAATGTGTAATTGTACATTGATCTTGAAATGATGATTGATATTGTATATGTACGGTATATGCCTGTTTTATTATGTTGCGATTAGTTGTATATGTTTCACTTATTGGGATAGCCGCGTGATCCTACTAGTATATTGTGGTTGTGTACTGATACTGCACTTGGTATTTCTTTGTTGAGTACAGGGAATCTTCAGGCGGCTACTGACTGACCTCGTTTAGAAGATCAGTGATCAATCAATTCAAGGGTGAGCCAATTCTTCCAGGCTGCCATGAGTTCTCACTATGTTTTAGTCCACTCTTTTCGGACTCAAACTTGCTAGTTAGATATTCGTATGTTAATTCGGTTGTACCCATTTTCTTAGACTTGTTAAACTTTAGATGTTTTGGTACATTCACTTTCAGGTTCTAGGCATTATTTCCGCGTTTGTTTGTTAGAGTTTTTGGAGTTTATGGGAACTCCCTATTTTCCTTTTCTTTAGACATTTAAACATGGTTCTGTATCTTTAAATGCCTTTAGTTTTTGTTTGAGTGGTTTAGTTTGGGTTGTAGTATTGGTTCTCCTATCGGAAGGTTAGTTTAAGTGTCAATCGTGATGGTCTGGGTCGTGAAAAAGTTAGTATCAGAGCCCTAGGTTCGTTGATCTCGATGTACTAAAACGAGTCTAGTAGAGTCTTGCGGAATGGTATGGATACGTCTATACTTTTCTTCGAGAGGTTATAGGACTTAAGGAAATCTCTCTGTTTTATCTTGTCTCCTTTCGTGCTATAACTTGGTTTCAATTGGTATTTGGTGATCTAAATTGGTATCTAATCTCCTTCACTCTTCTGTCCACAGATGGTTAACAATAGGTTTAGCGGCGTCAAGCCCGTAGCTCCCGTCAACGAGCCAGTTGAGGAATCCCTAAAGAGAGGTCGCGATCGAGGCAGGGGTAAAGGGCGAGCAAGGGGCATAGGCAGAGGAAAGGTAGCAACCGCTAGGGGTGGAGATCCGGTTGAGAATGCTCCCAAAAATGAGAATCCTCTTGCGCATTATGAAGAGATAGAGGAGAATGTTAGGGTTGAGAATGAGAAGGCCATTGGACAAGAGGAAGAAGTCCAGTATTAGCTCAACAGATTATGTAAGGATTGGTTGGTCCTGGAATTCTTCCCGCAGTTTAAGCAACTCAAACTCCCGCCAATCCCTCTATTGCTATTACTGTCCCCAAAGTGGGTGGAACTGTAGGTACTGATGTCTTCTTCCGTTCTTTGTTGGATCTTGTGATGACTGGTAATGAACATGAAATGTTGACCAAGTTTCTCGAAATTGAAGCCTCTAGTATTCCATGGTTCTGAGAGTGAGGACGCATATGAGTTCATCTTAGATTGTTATGAGAGGTTGCATAAGTTGGATATTTTCCATCAGCATGGAGTAGAGTTTGTGACTTTTCAACTTCAAGGTGAGACTAAGCAGTGGTGGAGAGCTTATGTGGAGTGCAGATCTTCAACTTTACCCACACTCACTTGGACCCAGTTTCATGCACTGTTCTTGGAGAAGTATGTGCCCCAAACTTTGAGAGATCGTAAGAAGGATGAGTTCATGGATTTGGAGTAGGGTGGTATGTTTGTGGATGTTTATGAGGCTAAGCTCCATGCATTGTCTAGATATGCTACACAATTAGTGACTACTGAGGAAGAGAGGATTCGTCTATTTGTTAAGGGACTAAATTCTGAGTTGCAGGTGTTGTCTGTTCATATGACCTCTGTAGGAAAAGCTTCAATGAGATGATTGATTTTGTGAAAAATGTGGATGGAGTTAGACTTGATAGGTAGGCTAAGACTTTGGCTAAGAAAGCTAAGAATACAAGTAACTTTCAGGGTTCTTACTCCCGAGGTTCAGAGAGGCCGACACTTGCAGCTCGTCCACTTCAGTTCGTTATGCCCGCTTCTATAGGTAATTACTTGGGAGCTCCACCTCAGAATTTGATTTAGGAAAGCCAGGGAGTTGCACCTTCAGGGGGCAACAGGCTATCTTTCCATCACACTTATTATAATTGTGGAGAACCTGGGCATATGAGGAGAGATTATCCCCACCCGCGTATGATTGATTTCGCGCAGTAGCAGACTAAAGCAATGGTACCCACGGGAAATGGTAATAATGGTCTAGGACTTCCACAAGGTAGGTGAGTAGGAAATCAGTAAGGCCGTGGAGGTTAGGGAAATGGTAACGCAAGTAGATGTACAGTGCAGCCAAGTGGGGAAGTCGCCCTTCATGATGACACGGCTCAGTGTTATGCCTTTCCGGGCAAGACCGAGGCAGAGGCGTCTGATTAGTGATCACAGGTTTTATTCTTGTCTGTAACCAAATGGCTAATGTGTTATTTGATCCGGTAACTACTTATTCTTAAGTGTCTATTCAGTTTGCCTTGGGATTTATTATGATTTGTGATGTACTTGATGCCCTCATTCATGTTTCTACCACAGTTGGAGAGCCTGTCATAGTCACCCATGTCTATCGTGCTTGTTCTGTTATGTTTATGGGTTTTCAGACTTGGGCTGATTTGGTGATTTTGGATATGACTAACTTTGATATAATCTTAGGAATGACTTGGTTGTCCCCCTATTATATTGTGCTTGGTTGTAATACTAAGACTGTGACTCTAGAAATTCCCAAAAGGGAAAAATAAGAGTAGGAAGGGGTGTACAAGCCTAAGCAAGCTAAGATCATATCCTCCATTCGGGCTAGAAAACTAGTGGGGCAGGGTTGTTTGGCTTATTTGGCTCATATTCAGGATGTTGAGGTTAAGTCTCCCTCTATTGAGTCTATTCATGTGGTGTCAGAATTTAGAGAAGTGTTCCCTACTAATTTGCATAGTATGCCTCCGGATAGAGATATAGATTTTTGCATTGATCTGGAACTTGGTATCCGCCCCATTTCTATCCCTCCATATCGCATGGCTTCGGTAGAGTTGAGAGAGCTTAAGTCTCAAATCCAAGAACTCCTGGATAAGGGTTTCATCCATCCTAGTGTTTCCCCATAGGGTGGTCCTGTCTTGTTTGTTAAGAAAAATGATGGTAGTATGAGGATGTGTATAGATTACCGACAATTGAATAGGATCACCATTCGAAACAAGTACCCATTACCTCGAATAGATGATATTTTTGATCAGTTACAAGGTGCATCAATTTTCTCTAAAGATTGATCCAAGGTCTGATTATCATCAGTTAAAGATTAGGCCTGAGGATGTGCCCAAGACAGCGTTTAGGACCCGCTATGGGCACTACGAGTTTCTAGTCATGTTGTTTGGGTTGACAAATGTGCCTGCAACTTTCATGAGTTTGATGAATGGGGTATTCAAACCCTTTCTTGATTCATTTGTGATAGTATTTATTGATGACATTTTAGTTTACTCGAAAAGTGAGGAAGAGCATGTCGACCATCTTCGTATTGTTTTGAGTGTTCTTTGGAAACAAAAGTTATATATGAAATTTTCTAAGTGTGAATTTTGGTTGACTTCGGTTGCCTTTTTGAGGCATGTAGTTTCAAGGGAAGGGGTAATGGTAGATCTCCAAAATATTGAAGCGGTTAAGAATTGGGTTCGGCCTAGCTCTATGACTGAAGTTAGGAGTTTTGTGGCTACTATCGTCGATTTGTGAAGAACTTTGCTTCTATTGCCACACATCTGACAAAGTTGACGAAAAAGGAGGTACCTTTTGAATAGACTGAAAAATGTGAGGACAACTTTCAAAAGCTCAAGACTTTTTTGACCACATCACCTATTCTAGTTCTACCGGTGGAAGGTAAGGATTTTATTGTTTATTGTGATGCTTCCCATTCGGATTTGGGTGTTGTGTTAATGTGGGATAAGAATGTTATAGCTTATGCATCATGAAAATTGAAGGTGCATGAAAGGAATTACCCAACACATGATTTAGAGTTGGCAGTGGTAGTGTTTGCTCTTAAGATCTGGCGATATTACCTTTATGGTGTCAAGTGTGAGGTGTTTACTGATCAACGTAGTCTACAACATGTGTTTACTCAAAAGGATCTAAATTTGAGACATCGAAGGTGGATAGAGTTACTCAAGGATTATGATGTGACCATCCAGTGTCATCTGGGCAAGGCTAATATGGTGGTAGACGCGCTAAGTTGGAAAGCGGTGAGTATGGGTAGTCTAGCTTGCTTGAGTGTATCCAAGCAACCTTTGACTAAAGAAATTTAGACTTTGGAGTTTAAGTTCATGCAGTTGGGCATCTCAGAGAAAGGTGGGGTGTTAGCTAGCATTGAAGTAAGGGTCACGTTTATTGAGGAGATCATGGCCAAATAGTTTAAGGATGACAGTTTGAATGAGCTTAGAAAGAAGACAGTGTCTGGCAAGGCACAAGAGACCACTCTTGATGCGGGGTGTGTGCTCAACTTTAAAGGAAGGATTTATGTCCCTAGAGTGGGTGACTTGATTTAGAATTTATTGAGAGAATCCCACGGTTCGTCGTATTCCATTCATCCGGGTGTGACTAAGATGTATCGAGATTTGAAGTGACTTTATTATTGGCCTGGCATGAACAAAGATATAGCGGAGTTTGTGGCTAAGTGTCAAAATTTCCAACAAGTAAAGTATGAACATCAAAGGCCTGCAGGTTTGCTTCATAGAATGTCAATCCTGGAATGGAAGTGGGAAAGGATAGCTATGGATTTTGTGGTTGATCTTCCCAAGACTTTGGGAAAGTATGATTCTATTTGGGTAGTGGTTGACAGATTGACCAAGTCAGCCCATTTTATTCCGATCAGAATAGAATATAATGCTCAACAGTTGGCTAAGGTCTATGTGAAAGAGATAGTGAGGTTGCACGGTGTGCCCCTTTCTATCATCTTAAACCGTGGTACATAGTTCACATCCAAGTTTTGGAGGAAGTTACACGAAGAATTGGGGACACAACTCACTTTTAGTACGATTTTTCATCCACAGATGGACGGGCAGTCGGAGAGGACTATCCAAGTGTTGGAGGACATGTGTGATTGACTTTGGAGGACATTGGGACAAGTTACTACCTTTGTATGAGCTCCCCTATAATAATAGTTACCACTCCAGCATTGATATGGCACCATTTGAAGCACTGTATGAGAAGGGATATAGATCACCCATAGGATGGTTTGAGTCGGGTGATGTGAAACCTTTTGGGGTTGATTTAGTGAAGGATGCTCAAGATAAAGTGAGGAGTATTCAAGCTAAGCTTTTAGCAGCCCAGAGTAGACAGAAAAAGTATGCAGACTATAAGGTAAGAGACATGGCATTTCAGACTGGTGAGAAAGTTCTTCTTAAAGTATCACTCATGAAAGGGGTGATGAGATTTGGCAAGAAGGGCAAGTTTAGTCCTAGATACATTGGTCCATTTGAGATTCTTGACTGTGTAAGACCGGTAGCATATAGATTGTCTCTACCTCCTAACCTATCGGGAGTTCATTCGATGTTTCATGTGTCCATGTTTAAGAGATATCATGGTGATGGGGATTACATTATAAAATGGGACTCAGTGTTGCTAGACAAGGACCTTCAGTATGAGGAGGAACCAATTGCAATTCTTGATCGTAATGTATGTAAGCTGAGCACCAAAGAGATTAAGTCTGTGAAGGTTCAATGAAAGCATCATCCAGTTGAGGAAGCTAATTGGGAAACCAAGAAGGACATGCGAGACATGTATCCCTAGTTGTTCGTCAATTCGTGTACTACTCTACCCTTACTTTAGCCCTTTTTCCTAGTTGTCACTCGGGGACAAGTGATGGGTAAATTGGTATCTATAAAAAAGTCAACGGGGAAAAATTTAGACCAGAAAACTTTTTCGTAGTAACTTGAAATTTCCTAGCCTAGTCCATATTTAGATGAAATCGGAGTCAATGAGGTCTAGGGAAATCAGGTAACAAAATAGAGATCTAATAATGAATTTGATCAGATGAGTGGATAGCTAATACGTTAAGGAACCCGTACAACTTTATGGAATTGAATTCGGGCTAGAAGAACTCCCGAAATTGATCTTAGTGTGAACGGGTAGTTTTTGAGTGTCATGAGTTGAGGGTGTGTTGTGAAATGGGGGTTTGAGACTCAAATCCTGACGTTCTGTGTCCGCGCAAGCCGCCAGGGCGGGGCCGCTGTGGCGGGATGAGGGTCGCCAGCGTGTCAGTCGAAACTAAGTCAGAAATAAACCCCAAAAATGCCATTATTCTGCAAGTTTCATTTTTGAGAGCTAGGAGACGACCCCAGGCGAGTTCTTGACAGTTTTCCATGAAATTTGGTGCTAAAGGTAAGGATTTTACTCCCCTAATCCATTTTTTAATTCGTAGAACTTAAAGTCTTGATCATATATTGTTGGAAGAGGGTTTTGAACTGTTTTGGATGGTGGGAAAAACCCTAGCTGCACCTTAGGATCATAATTTAGGTTATTGGGTTTGTCATAATCCATGTAAATTAGACCTTAATTATTGATCCCTGTATTGAATTGTTTGTTTGTAGACCTAGAGAAAGCGGAAAGAATCCGAAAAGGGAAGAATCAAGTTTCTTAGGAGGGTTCAAGCTTTATTCGAGGTAGGTAATGGTTGTGATTACAATGTGGTGTGATGTATGTTAGTAATTACTTCATAATAATGCATGTATGTATGTGAATGTTGCATTATTGATCACACTAATCGTAAATTACTATGAATGAATGATTGTATCCCATGAATCAACACTTGATTGTATGATTATGAGAATGTACATTGTGATTCTGATTCTGATTCTGATTGTGGCTTGTTGAATGGTTCAGGTGTTACGTTCCAACACATTAACTTGAATCCGATGCCACTTTCCGGCACATACATGGGATCAGGTGTCACGTCCAGCACACTAACTTGGACCGGGTACGATACACTAACAATTTGGGTGTGGGTTCCATAAGAGGACCATTGACTTGTCATATAGATGTATTATTAAGAATGTGGAATTGTACATTGATCCTGAAATGATGACTGATATTGTATATGTTCGGTATATGTCTATTTTATTATGTTGTGATTTCTGTATATGTTTCACTTATTGGGATAGTCGTGTGATCCTATCAGTACATTGTGGTTGTGTACTGATACTGCACTTTCTCTTTCTTTGTTGAGTATAGGGCATCTTCTGGCAACTATTGACAGACTTCGTTTAGAAGATCAGTTATCAATCGAATTCAAGGGTTAGCCAGTTCTTCCAGGCTTCCATGAGTTCTCGCTATATTCTTTTCGGAATCAGACTTTCTAGTTAGATATTCATATGTTAAATGGGTTGTACCCATTTTCTTAGACTTGTTGAACTATAGATGTTTTGGTACATTGACTTTCAGGTCTAGGCATTATTTCCACGTTTGTTCATTACACTTTTTGGAGTTTATGTGAATTCCCTATTTTCCTTTTCTTTAGACATCTAAACCTGCTTCCGTATCTTTAAATGTCTTAGTTTTGGTTGTGTGGTTTAGTTTGGGTTGTAGTACTGGTTCTCCCACCGGAGGGTTAGTGTGGGTGCCAATTGCGACGGTCTGGGTCATGACACACTCTTTTTTCCTTAACCAAGTTTTATTTTTCCACGGGATTTTTCTTGATAAGGTTTATAATAATAAGGCAGCAAACAATTTTCTATTAAAAATAACTATGTGCACTCTCTCTCTTCTTCTTCTAGAATTTCTTTGTACATGGACAACTAAGGGGAGTGTTGTAAATAATGAAATATGGATGTCATGTAACAAATCCACAATTCATGACTTTTATGATTTATGCATGACTTTGAAAACACATCTTACCTTATATATATATATAAATATATATATATGTGTGTGTGTATTCCTCTTATGATCTGTAGAAAGTCGTACATATTGAAATATTGGAAGGAAAAAGATTACTAACATTACTACTCTTTCTCTTTGTTATTTAACTTCTAATATCTTTATTTTATAATACTATCTATATATTTAGCCTTTTATTAATTTTGTAGACAATCAGTTATCTAGTATCAATAATGATAAGTATAATTTAATATGACAAATTTTAGAAAAAGCAAATATGAAATCAATGCTCCCATTATTATTCCCACTACTTTTCATAATTATAAATAATATAATATGTGTATAAATAATGTAATATGTGTTGTAAAATATACTACTATTAGTTAAATATCTAATTTATATTTCAAGGAAGCAAATAACTCTCTAGAGAGTTTCAATTATAAATCTAATCATTTAAGGGTGGTTTGGTTTGAATACAAGTTATAATGGAATCAATTATGATGATATATGTTATGTTGAGATTATTTTTTATTGATTGTTTGATTTGTTGTATTCAAAATAATGTGTCTTGCATAAATTATAAAAACAAGTTGTTTGTTTACAAAAATATCCTTCTTTTATTTGTTTTTTTTTTATATTTTCTTTGCA
>JAJOOD010004844.1:0-75521 GCA_029582525.1 Solanum tacnaense
TATCATTTTAGGTGTATTTTGTTATTTCTTGATGTGTGGCTAAAAACCCCATTCTTGGGGTGTGATTTAGCAAATATGTGTTGATATTGTTGTTGGGTCTTGCTTGCTGATAGGATAGATGTATTTTAATGGTGATTTCACCTATTTGTTGAGGTTTAATTTAATGGGTTTGTAGTTGCAAATACAAAACCACCCATGTGTTTTCGACTTTCACAAGAGGGAGGTCGCGTAACCAAGACCGCTAGGCTGATGGCCTAAGGAGTGGGTAGACATGAGGTTCAACTCGAGAGGGTGAGCCCTAGTCCCATATCCTACACTCATCTCGAGAGAGTGAGTTGGGTAAGGCGTAGGTTGGCTTTCATGCGGCAAATGGGTGTCCGAGAGGAACGCATTTGAAACAGGTTAAGTTGCTTGAGAGGGAAGTTATTTCCATCTAAAGCTTAGCCTAGTCACTATTATCTTGCAAATTTCTTATCGAAGGCATGTACCTAACGATTTATCTCAACTTGTATTGCGATCACACCCCAAGAACTTTTTTCCATACTTAATATTCTTGTTATTTTCGCTACTTTTACTACCTATGATTAAACCCCCAAATCAATATTTGACACTTTTGTGTCACCCCCGTTTGATTTATCATGTTTTTAATCGTGAATATCTTTAGCTACAACAAGTTACAACTAAATTTTACTTTTTTATAAATTCTCAAAACCACTCCCTTGGGACACGACCCCAACCTTTAGTTGGGTTACTATATTATCGACGATCGTAGACACTCATACCGTAGGTTAGTGTCGTTGGTCACGATAAGCATCAGAGGGTAAAGCATGACTTTCAACAAAATGTCCCCTTTTAAAGGATGTTTTGCATGGTAATCATACTTATTACATTTTTGTGTGCTAACCCGTATTTTATTATTTTTACTACATGTGTAGGTTTCGGCAAGTGATTGTTTTCTCTAAGAAAGCTTGGGATTAGAGTTCTCTCAAGAAATATTTTGGTATGTACTCATATGTCGAGGACAAGGATTTTATGTTTCTAGTTTTTATGTTTATGACTTTGTTAAGACTTCGATTGTAAAGGGTCGTGACCCTCTCTTGTTAAAGTTTGATAAGATGGCCATGTGAGACTTAGTATTCCGCTGCTTTATAAATGTTCTTTTGATGTTGGATTTATGAAAGAAAAGTTATAAATTTCGTACTATTTCTATGTATCTAATGTTGTTAATGCTAAGAGGCTTGTATTAGACGCCTTCGGGGTCGAGTACGCCGTGTTACGACTATGGGGTCCTCTCGGGTCGTGGCAAACATGGTATCAGAAAATAAGGCTTTGGAAATAGTTTTTAGGATCGATGTCTCACAAGCCACGTCTCGTAGAGTCTTGTTCATCGGTGTAAGTCGCGACAAATCTATGAATGAAAGGCTATAGGACGTTAGGAGTTACACTTCTTTCTTCATTCTTCAAGTCTTAGCATAGAACTTAACTCCATAAGATCTCTCTCTTATTCCTTATTTGGTGGTCTTGAATATGTAACCACTCGAAGGGTTAATCCTACAAAGATCGAGGAAGAAAAAGGTGAGTTTTGATGTATATTGTGGCTATGTGATTTTTCGTATTTGAGATGTTAGCTTGTGATGCTATCTTTAACATGACAGAGTTTCTTATGGTTATGTGTGTTGTTGGAGTTTTAAGGATTTGATGAATTATGGTGTTTAAGTGGTGCCCAGAGATGTGGAGTGAGTAGAGTTCTTTAAGAGGAGTAGAAGTGTAATTCACCTCGGTTTAAAATCACATTAGGTGATGAGTGTGAAGGTTTAGTGATGTCTTTCTCCGAAATTAGAAATGAAAGAAATGATCGGGTGAAGAGGTTGTATAGGCTTACCCCTATGGGGGTGACAATGTGCTTAGATGGTAAGGTGGTTGATCGTCATTGATGTTCATGAGTTAGGTTTGCTTTATTCTCACCTTATGAGGTATAATGGGTTTGAGGAGCTTAGAACCGGTATGGTAGACGCATATGAGACCTTGAGCGGTGTTGGTAAAGTTATTGTGAGCAAGAGTTGCTTAATGATGACCTTCCTAGTTTAAAAGCTCCGGACTGTTGATGGTTCATTATAGTGTGAATGTTGTGATGAGGTTCCTATGTTGTTTTCTTGATAGCCTTAGTTGGGTTTTCTCCTATGTGGGGGATAGAAAGGTTGTGAGAGTGTTGATGTCCTTATCTCTTTCGTTCTATTCTTATTCAAGCTTGAGTCCTACGGTTCCTTGTAGCTTTTAGTATGTTTTGGAGTCATGTGTGACATGGTGTTTACATGTTCTCCTTATATTATGCATGTTCTACTTGGATTCTTATTTAGTTGAGAAAAGGAGTTTTCATGATTTATTGTTCCTTATGTTGATGTGCATTTAGTTGGAGTTGCTTATATGCTTCATGAGGTTAAATGTTGATGTACCTAAATGTTCTTTACTAAAAGGATGAATAATGTGCTTTTATGATAATATTGCTCAAATGTGCTTAATGATGTTGTGATGAGCATGATGTGATTTGGAGAAGGAAGTTCCTCCAATGAAATGAGAAATATGAAGTTTTGATGCATATTGAATTTGTAGATGTAGTTCCTACCTTCTTGTTGTGTTTTGAGCTTATTGATGTGGAATTGATGTTTCCTCCTATGTTTATGCATTTATATTGGTTTTGCATTCATGATTGTGGGCTGCTAGTCTTGAGTCATTTCTCCTTAATGTGTTTAAGGTGTCATTCGAGGACGAATGTTCCTAAGTGGGGGGGATAATGTAACGACCCTAAAAATGAACTAGTGAAACTAGAGCCTAACGTGTGTGTGGTTGTGTTTGTTCTAGAGTGTGTAGTGGTTTAATTTTTTTCCCGAGCCATGGTTGAGACGTTAAGGGGTTAGACGTCAAGGTACGTCGCCCCAAGGACCACCCTAAGGGTTCTTGAGGAGGACCCTAAGTCTAAACCCCAAGACCCAAGGAAACCATCAAGTTGGCCAAAACTTGGTGACCTAAAGATGGGGTTCACGCCCCGTAGGTCTATCCATGCCTCATGGATGGCCTCCGTAGGTCAATAGGCCTAAAACCAACTTGCAGCCCCAGACCACGGACCACCAGCATGGTCCGTGAATGGACTCACTGTAACACCCCGTATCCGAAACAGAGCAAAAATACAGATTTTGAGAAGTTTCAGGTGCAACCCATGGTTTCCATCCACGGACCATAGGCCAAACCACGGCCCGTGCTGGTGGTCTGTGGTTCACCACTGCAACCACTCCCCAAACCCAACTCAGAAAATTGGCTAAGTCTCGACCCACGGACAGACCCACGGTCTGTGGTCTTTGTCAGTGGATCGAGGCCAATTTTATCCAGCCTCTGAAGCAAACGACGGCTGACCAGCACGGACCGTCGTTCGATCCACAGTCCGTACATTTTACTGTAGGTAAGGGTCAGTAGCTAGTTAGAGAAAATTGTTGATTGGGTCTACTTCAAATGGTCATAACTCTTAAGCACAAAATGAATTATTTGTCCCATGACCTATTATATGATAGATAATTGAATCCTCTTTCCAACCCCACAGAGTTTGCTAAAATCCAAACTCCGAGTAAAAAGTTATGCTTGTTTTAGTGAAGCCCTATCGGGCAGGCTTGACCTATGACTCCAATCTACGGACCGTAGATTAACTTACAGCCCGTAGGTCCTGTCCGTCGATCCCTCCGATAGCAATTAAGTCAGGGTTCTTTTGGTCTTATCCTATTTCATTGGACCCCTAAGCTACGTCGTTTAGACCGTAAATTATGAGGTTTTAGTCAGTTTAAGCCTCGAAACATAACTAGAACTTACCTAAGTCAAGTCATTAATCAAAACATAGAAAATTAGAGCGTAAGAGAAGAAGAGAAGTGAAGAACCCTAGTTCAAGAACACAGCAAGGTTCTATCAGTTCCAGCCCCAAAATCAAAAGTTTTCCCCGTGGAATCTGTCACCAGGTATGTGGGATTTCACTAGTGGCTTCCATTCATCCATTAGGTCCCTAATTTTCAGTAAGTTTCTTGATTCCTTTATTATGACTAGACCTAGGGTTTGTTGAATGTTAGAATTGTTGGGTTCTTAGCTGTTACGATGATCTAAAGCAGATTAGTACGTTAATATTCAGTTTAATGCATGAATTCGAGAACCCTAGCTATGTATTTCTTTAATTCTTGAATTAGACATGATAGGTCAGATATTTCATTCATTCAATTATACATGCCTCAGTTATTAATGCATCAATATCAGTTTAATTGTTGCGTCCTCAGTTTGCAGGTTCAGTTTGAGCTATCCAGTAACTTACAGAAATTCATTCATAATGTGTTAATTAGTTAATCCATTGGGAGTAGCATAATACCGAGTTTGACTAGGGTTAAACGTACCCATATAGTCCCAGAACTACTAGCTACGTAGGTTTAAGTTCCCACTGTAGGCATTATTTCAGTGATCACGCCAGCATGACTATATACGTCTGGCAGGGTATATTGGATCCCCTAGATGGGCCGTATTCATCAGACTCCACATTTATCTCATATGGTTTTATTATCGGTTATTAGTAGCTCCCTCTGTTCAGTTAGATTCTATTGCATTGACCATTTATCAGTATATCCAATATTCAGTTTTAGCATGTTATAAATTGGTCACTACATTAAATTATCTCAGCATTCAGTATCTATATCATGTTCAGATTATATCATTGCTTATTTGCTCTATTCAATTATATGTTATTTCAGCTGTAATCTATCCTGCATGCTAAGTACCTTTCAAGTACTGAAGCATACCGTGCGCTACATCTTCTCGTGATGTAGGTTCAGATTCTCAACATCCAGATCACGCTTAGATCGGTTCCTGATCTTCAATTCAGCAGAATCAGTGGTGAGTCCTCATTCTCCGACGAAAATAGTCATGAGTTTCTCTTTAGTATTTTTAGTCCTTTAGTTTCAGTTTTGCTAAACTTAGTTGGGGTCTATCCCAGCATTTCTAGTCAGTTAAAGGCTATTTTTCAGACATAGATAGATTCAACTTAGTATTGAGTTAATATCTTCCTTGTATTAAACTCATCAGTTTTCATATATCTCAGTTATAGTATATGGGTATTCCCCATCTTTTCATTTTATTTATGATTATAGCTTCCGCACAATTTATATTATTCAGTTTATAATTAGTATGCTCATGATCATGCCAGCAGGGTTAGCTTGGGATCACTTATTATCCTAGGTCCCGTGTCTGCGTCTTGGGTGTAGCTCGGGGCATGACAAACTTGGCATTAGAGACCTATGATTAAGTGTCCTATGATGTCTGAAAATCCACACTAGGTAGAGTCCCTTTCATGGATGTGCAGTGCACACCACATCTAATGAGAGGGAAGTTACAAAGTGTTTTAGGAAAAATCTTCATTTTCTTGTTACTCTTATCGTGCATAAGGTATGATCTAATTCCATTCTAACTTGACGTTCTACGTTTCAGTGATCATGCCTCTTCGTAGAGCTAACGCTAGAAATATGAATGCCAGGAACGCAAATGCATCTCCTCCAGTCCCTGATCAAGAAGTGTCGAATGCAGAGTTCAGTAACGCCATTCAGATATTTGCTCAGAGTGTGGCCAACAAGAACAATCAGTGGGTTCAAGCTCCTGTGAATGCAAATGGTGGATCAGCAGCAACGAGGGTCCGTAATGTTTTTAGGATGAATCCGCCTGAGTTCTTAGGATCGCTGACTGGTAAGGATCCCTATAATTTCTTGGATGAGATCAAGAAGATCTTTGAAGTGATGCAGGTAACCTGTAATGATTGGGTTGAGTTAGCATCTTACCAACTGAAAGATGTAGCTCATATCTGGTATACTACGTGGAAAGAGAACAGGGGTACAGATGCAGCTCCTATTACTTGGAATTGTTTCAACGAGACGTTTCTAGACAGGTTTTTCCTCATAGAGTTGAGAGAAGAAAGGGACCAGTAATTTATGAACTTAAGGCAGGGTAACATGACAGTCCAAGAGTATGGACTAAAGTTTAACCAACTCTCCAGGTTTGCTCCTCACATGGTTACTAATTCTAGTGCTCAGATGAATAAGTTTCTGTATGGAGTGTCAGACTTAATAAAGACAGAGTGCATAAATGCTGTGTTGTTGGGAGACATGAACATCTCTAGGCTCATGACTCACGCTCAACAGGTTGAGAGTGATAATCTTAGGGAACATGCTAATGAGAATAAGAAAGAAAGAACATGCAACTATGACTATTCTCAACAGAAATTGGGTGGTCGAAATTGCTCGCAGGGTCAGCAGAAATTTTCGACTCCAGCATCTTCATCAGCCAGTGTTCCATCCTCCAAGTTCCAAAATAATAAAAAAGGTTGAGCATCAGGCTCTAAGTCTCAAGGGAGTGTTACAAGTACCAAAACCTACCCGACTTGTCCTAAGTGTTGTAAGAACCATCCGGGCGACTGTATTCTAGGAAAAGAAGGATGCTTTGGGTGTTGTTAGTCTGGTCACAGGTTGAGGGCTTGTCCTTCTAGACAGGGTTAAGGTGGAAATAATGGTAGAGTTCAGTCTACAACTTCAGCAGCACCAACAGGTCGCCTAACTCAGTAGAGTCACTTTTCTGGTACAGTTGGCGGACAATGCCAAAATAGGCTCTATGCTCTTTAGGCTCGTCAAGATCAGGAAGATTCTCCTGATGTAGTCACTAGTACGTTACTTGTCTTTGATTTTGATGTTTATGCATTGTTAGATCCAGGGGCTACTTTGTCTTTTGTAACTCCTTAAATAACAGTCCAATTCAATGTTAGCCCAGAAAATCTTTCAGAAACCTTCTCAGTCTCTACTGCAGTCAGTGACCTAGTTATAGCTAGACGGATATACAGAAATTGCCTTGCCACAGTCTCTCAAAAAGTCACCTCAGCAGATCTTGTAGAGTTAGAAAAGGTAGACTTCGATGTCATTCTAGGCATGGATTGGTTACATTACTGTTAAGCCGCAGTCAATTGTAGAACAATGATTGTTCATTTTCAGTTTCCAGATGAACCAATCTTAGAATGGTAGGGTAGTAGCTTAGCGCCTATGGGTCGATTCATTTCTTACCTTAAGGCCAGAAAGATGATCTCTAAGGGTTACCTCTATCATCTAGTTCGGGTTAAGGATTCTATTTCTGAATCCCCAACTCTTGAGTTAGTTCCAGTAGTCAATGAGTTCCCAGAAGTGTTTCCAGAAGATCTTCCCGGAGTTCCTCCTGAAAGGGAAATCGACTTTGGAATTGATCTCCTTCCAGATACCCAGCCTATCATTATTCCTCCTTATAAAATGACTCTAGCTGAGCTAAAGCAATTGACGTAGTAGTTGAAAGACCTTCCAGATAAGGGCTTCATCAGACCTAGTATTTCTCCATGGGGTGCACTAGTTTTGTTCGTAAAGAAGAAAGATGGTTCTCTCAGAATGTGTATTGACTATAGGCAGTTGAACACTGTCAGAATCAAGAATAAGTATCCCATCCCCAAGATTGATGACTTGTTTGACCAACTTCATCGTGCTAGTCATTTCTCAAAGATAGGCCTCAGATCGGGTTATCATCAGCTTAAAGTCAGATATAGTGACATTCTGAAGATACCCTTCAGAACTCGGTGTGGTCATTATGAATTTGTAGTAATGTCATTTGGACTAACCAATGCTCCTGCAGCTTTCATGGATTTGATGAACAGAGTGTTCAAGCAGTACTTGGACTTGTTCGTTATCGTCTTTAATTATGATATCCTCATTTACTCTAGGAATGAGGAATAACATGCGAGTCATTTGAGTGTTGTTCTGCAAACTATCAAAGATCGCTAATTATTTGCAAAATTTAACAAATGCGAGTTTTCATTACAATCAGTTGCCTTCCTTGGGCATATTGTGTCTAGTGAAGAATTCGAGTAGATTCCCAAAAGATAGAAGCAGTGAAACAATGGCCCATACCTACCTCTTCTATAGATATTAGAAGTTTCTTAGGTGTAGTGGGCTATTACAGATAGTTTGTGGAAGTATTTTCATCCATAGCCTCACCATTTACTAGGTTGTCTCCGAAAATGGTCATGTTTCAGTGGGCAGATGATTGTGAGAAAAGCTTCGCAGAAATGAAAACTAGGTTGACTACAGCTCCTGTCTTGACTATACCAGAGGGTTCATATGGTTATGTGATCTATTGTGATGAATCTAGAGTCAACCTAGGTTGTGTGTTGATGCAGCGAGGTAAGGTTATAGCTTATGCTTCCAGACAACTTAAGATGCATGAGAAAAATTATCGGACCCATGACCTTGAGCTCGTAGTTGTGGTATTTACACTCAAGATTTGGAGACACTACCTGTATGGTGTTCATGTAGATGTGTTCACAGACCATAAGAGCCTTCAGTATGTATTCACCCAGAAAGAGTTGAATCTTCACTAGAGAAGGTGGCTTGAGTTCCTCAAAGATTATGATATGAGAGTGCATTACCATCTATGTAAGGCAAATGTAGTAGCAGATGCTCTTAGCAGATCATCCATGGGTAGTGTACCAGATCTTGAGGAAGAAAGAAAGGACGTAGCAAAGGATGTTCACACGTTTGCTCGCTTGGGAGTTCGCCTTATGAGAATATTAGATAATGCTGTCACGGTTATGAATGGGTGAGAATCTTCTTTGGTGGTAGAGGTTAAGGAAAAGCAAGAAAGTGATCCAATATTGCTTGAGCTTAAGGGTGTAGTCCACAATCAGAGATTGGAGGTTTTCTCCCAAGAGGGAGATGGTGTGCTTCGCTATTAGGGTAGATTCTGTGTTCTTGATGTGGGCTAGTTAAGACAACATATTCTTGCAGAAGCCCATAATTCCACATATTCTATTCCTCCAGGTGCCACTAAGATGTGCCACGATCTGCAGGAAGTCTATTGGTTGAATGGTATGAAAGAGATAAAGCATATTTTGTGGCTAAGTGCCCCATTTGCCAGCAAGTCAAGGTAGAACATCATAAACTAGGAGGCATGACTCAAGAGATTGACATTCCTACTTGGAAGTGGGAAGTGATCAACATGGACTTCATCAGAGTTTTACCTCGTACTCACACACAGCATGGCTCCATATGGGTGATTGTTGACAGAGTTACTAAGTGTTCTCGCTTTTTGGCGGTCAAGACTACAGATTCGACGGAGCATTACGCAAAGCTTTACATTAATGACATTGTTAGGTTGCATGGGATTCCTTTGTCTATCATCTTAGATAGAGGTCATCAGTTTACCTCTCATTTCTGGAAGTCATTTCAGAAGGGTCTTGGTACTCAGGTTAATCTTAGCAAAACATTTCATCCATAGACCGATGTTCAGGTAGAGCGTACCATTCAGACCTTAAAGGACATGTTGAGAGCTTATGTGATCGACATCAAGGTTATTTGGGATGATCACCTTCCTTTTATTGAGTTCGCCTACAATAATAGTTACCATTCTAGCATTCAGATGGCCCCTTATGAGGCATTGTATGGGCGTAGATGTAGATCTCCAGTTGGTTGGTTTGAAGTAGGTGAAGCAGACATGATAGAACCAGATTCAGTCCTTTATGCTATGGAGAAAGTGCAACTAATAAGAGATAGACTTAAGACTGCCCAAAGTGGCCAGAAGCCATATGCAGATGTGAGGAGAAGGGAACTAGAGTTCCAAGTTGATGATTGGGTTTTGTTGAAGGTGTCACCTATGAAGGGGGTGATGAGTTTTGGCAAGAAAGGAAACTCAGTTCGAGATATGTAGGCCCTTACCGAATCTCGAAAAGGATTGGTAAAGTGGCTTATGAGTTATAGTTGCCAGCATATTTGGCAGCAGTGAATCCAGTGTTTCACATTTCACTTTTAAAACATTGTGTGGGTGATCCAGTATGCGTAGTGACATTAGAGATTGTGGCTGTAAAAGAGAACCTTTCTTATGAGGATGTACCAGGTGAAGGTCAGCAGCCAGTTAGAGGAAATTGTTGATTGGGTCTACTTCAAATGGTCATAACTCTTACCACAAAAAAGGATTATGTGTCCCATGACCTATGATATGATTCATAATTGAATTCTCTTTCCAACGCCACCAAGTTTGCTAAAATCCGACCTATGAGTAAAATGTTTTGCTAGTTGTAGTGAAGCCCTGTCGGGCAGACTTGACCTACGACTCCAATCTAAGGACCGTAGATTGACCTACTTCCCATAGGTCCCATCCGTCGATCATTCTTACAGTACTTAAGTTAGGGGTCTTTTGGTCTTTTCGTATTTCGTTGGACCCTTAAGCTACGTCGTTTTGACCCTAAATTATGAGGTTTTAATCAGTTTTAGCATAGAAACATAACTAGAACTTTCCTAAGTCAAATCATTAATCAAAACTTAGAAATTTAGAGCGTAAGAGGGGAAGAGAAGTCAAGAACCTAATTCAAGAATGAAGCAAGGTTCCATCAGTTCCAGCCGCAAAATCGAAAGATTTCTCCGTGGAATTTGTCACCAGGTATGTGGGATTTCACTACTGGGTTCCTGTAACACATTAGGTCCCTAGTTTTCAGTCAGTTTATTGATTATCTTATTATGACTAGACCTAGGGTTTCTTGAATGTTAGAATTGTTGGGTTCTTAGCTGTTAGAATGATCTAAATCAGATTAGTTTGCAAATATTCAGTTTAATGCATTAATTCCAGATTCCTACTTACGTATTTCTTTAGTTCTTGAATTACATATGCTAGGTCAGATATTTAAGTCATTCAGTTATACATGCCTCAGTTATTAAGGCATCAATATCAGTTTAATTGTTGCATCCTCAGTTTGCATGTTCAGTTTGAGCTATCCAGTAACTTACAGAAATTGAGTGATAATGTGTTAATTACTTAATCTATTAGGAGTAGCATAATACCGAGTTGGACTAGGGTTCAGTGTTCCTATATAGTCCTAGAACTACTAGCCACGTAGGTTGTAAATCCCCTAAGTGGGTATCATTTTAGTGATCACGCCCGTAACGAGCCGAGAGCACCCCTAGCCGTTACATGCGTATTCGACCTCTCGGAGGTCTCTTACAAGCCTTAGCATTCATTCATCACATGGATCATAAAAATCACTAAGAATATAAAATTTTTATTCAATAAAACCATAAGACTTCAAGAGTCATCAACATTTGAAAACATCAACACGCAAGAGGAACTACTAAGTCTCTTTAGCTCATCTTCGACAAGAAGTTAAAACGTACTAAGGGACACGGCCCTTTACAAATGAAATGAAACTTAAATGTCTATTACAATGACTAAGAAACTTCTAAACATAGTCCTCGAATCTTGAGGACATACCAAAAACTTCGAAGAGTGAAGCAATCTAAGCAACTCCAAAGCACAATCTCCTCCTAGTTACCACAACCTACACTTGTAGTAAAATAGAAAAAAGGGATAAGTACAACACACGTACTAAGTATGAGGATATGCAAAACATGCTAAAAAAGACATTTTTCGGAAGTTATGCTTTCATGCCATTTTGATAAAATCTCATGAACATCAACATAATAGGCACCTTACAAGTCACAACCAACAATACAAAGTCATATGCTTCACAATACCTCATAAATATACATAACCCATTTACCTTTACCTTCTTGCCTTGGACCTCCACCTTAAGTAACCCTTAAGCACTACCTTTGTGCAATGTATGGGCAACGTCCCATACGATCACCCACACTAAGGCAACACCTTAAGGTCACACAAAGTGCACTTACCATACCTACCTCAACCTTCACCAACTAATCACATAAGACATATAAGCAGATAAGCCAACAAGTCACTTCATAAAACTAAAACACTCATCAAATGTCATCCCAAGACTCACCTACGTAAGACATGGTGAGGCAGCCCATACTACCTATCCATACCACACCCAAGTGATCCTTAAGGCTACACAAGAAAAGCTCCATTCACATCTTAACATAAATCATTCATTCAACTTAATGAATTTAGACAACTTCATTCACTAATGACATAAGATCATCACATACATTCAATTCAACATAAGCACTTAAATTCAATTCATTATGACTCACTTTCACATTAGCATGCTCAAAGACCAACACTTTCATTAATTAGCCAAATAAGACTCATTCATTCATTATCATTACTAAGACACACCAATAACTCCCTTAAATATCTACTTGTGCAATGCCTAGATGCTGTCCCATTCCATCACCTATCCTAAGTAGTACACCCTTAATAGACCCTAGTTCATTAATTCATTAATGTGGGGGAAGAGCCTTAACCGACATAGACCATGGAGCTTGACATGGAATCCCGATAATACCCTTACCGGATGAGGATCCCTACTTGCCTAAGGTAGGGTCATTCTTTTAGCCTTTACGTGGTAGATACCACGAGCTAGTCCTATGTGGGCACATAGTTAAGGGATAGAAGAATTGCTTCTAAGTACCCACATCTCAACTAACGAAGGGGCACCCATCTTAAGGGTTGCTACTAAATACTCACATCTCTACTAATGAAGGAGTATCCACCCATATTCATATCCTTTCGGTGCTAGACATTACTCCCCAACGGAGTTTTGACATTCATTTCATTCATTCATTTAGGGATAAGGATTGCTACTAAGTACTCTCATCTCTACTCACGAAGGAGTACCCATCCTAGCCCAACATTCATTCATTTAGGGACAAGGATTCCTACTAAGTATTCTCATCTCAACTCACGAAGGAATACCCATCCTAACCCTCATTCATTCATTCAGGAAGCTCTTGGATTCAAAGATGAGAAAACCTTTCATCTAGAAACCCCATTCATTCAAAGTAGTACTTTATGAGACTATCCTTACAATAGACCCAACTTTCATTCATTAACATTAACTCCCATTCTTTTCATTCATTCTCACATTCTTTCATTCATTCTTCACTAGGTGTGATAAGAGGTAAACATACTCTATCTTAACCTTACCTTCATTATAAGTCATTCAAAGAAGACAACAACCAAGTATAACACATAAAGTCTCTATACAAGGTCACCTTTCATGCCCTTAGACCATACAAAATTTCACATCATATCACATTACCTTCACATAATCAACATTACTCAAAACAACAATCATCCAACTTTGCCTACAAGGCCATGATCACAATATGCTTATAAAGTAAACACCTCCCCACTTTCAAAGGGATCAAACCTCACAATTCTAACATCTACAACTTATATATATATATAATACTAGAATCGATAATCTATTCACAACTTCATCATCATCATAAAACATAGGTCATAATTGCCCATTCAAGGCCAACATCCAATATAACACAACACAATTCAAGGCCAACCATTCCTCACAATTCAATATAGAACAATACATAAATCAACAGCCCATAACAATCTACAAATTAATATCACATTATTAGCTCATAATCAATAGACCCAAAATTAGGGTTTCAAGATATACAATGGTTCATGGAGTTTTTGACCTTAAAATCATCAATATTAACATAAAACATCATTTGAAATACTTTCAGGCAAGAACTCATACTTAAAATTGAAAATGGGGGTTTTTAGTGTTTTTGAAAAACATTGAAATCACTTTGATTTGGCTCTTTGATTGAAAGGAGAATCGAAGATAAAATCCCCATACCTCTCTGATTGATTTCCTTATGAATTTGAAGGAGAAATCAGTAGGAACCCATCCCCTTGCTTGAAGCTTCATCAATGGCTTCCATGGAGTTCTAGAAAGAAAGTTTATTTGACAGGAAAGGTTCAATTGGAATAAAGAGGTCCAACTCTAGGTTTTGGGGTTTTATCCACTTAAAATACCCTAAAATAGGTAGAATAACCATTTGTAATAATTCTCCAAAGTAGCCAAACTACCTCTCACGTAGTTGGACCTTTTTAAACAAGTCAAACTCGAATTTTAATTTTGCAGATTTAGTCGGGAAACAAGTCCGCGACGCGGGGGTGTTCCCGCAAGTTTCTGAATATTAAATTTTAAGAGAGAGGAGTCCGCGGTGTCTCCGGGACGATGAGCCACTTTTTGTCCATTGGTGGAGCAGGTCCGCGACGCGGAGCCAATCCATCCAAGAACAACTACAAGCTGCCTTGGCAGCTTGCTTGGCCAAGGGTTGGGGTCCTCCTTGGGGACCCTTATGGTGCTCCCGGGGAGTCGTACCCAACGTTTTGACCCTAAAAACATCTATATTAAGACACTAGGGTCACCTCCACTAATTTTAGACTCCAAACAACACATAAAAACATGTACAACATACTAGAACACACCGACACATAAAAGACTAGTTTCCGAACGTCTTGGTCATCCCTTGACGTTTGACATCCAAACTCTTTAAAACTAACTAAAAAGGCTATTCTTCATTATTTTAACAAGTTATTAATGCATAAAACTCGTGTGAGGCTCTACTTTATCCTACTTCATTTTGAGGGGCGTTACAATGCCAACATGCCTCTATACCTCTGGCAGGGTATATTGAGTCCTCTCGATGGGGAGTATACATCGGACTCCACATTTAGCTAATGTGGTTTTATTATAGGTTATTAGTAGCTCCCACAGTTCAGTAAGATTTTATTTCATTGACCATTTAGCAGTATATCCAGTATTCAGTTTCAGCATGTTATAAATTGGTCACTGATTAAGTTATCTGAACATTCAATATCATGTTTAGATTATATCATTGCTTATTTGCTTTGTTCAGTTATATGTTATTTCAGTTGTAATCTATCATGCATGCTCAGTACCTTTCAAGTACTGACGCATACCGTGCGCTACATCTTCTCGTGATGTAGGTTGAGGTTCTCGGCATCCAGATCACACTTAGATCGGTTCACGATCTTTAGCTCAGCAGAATCAGTGTTGATTCCTCATTCTCCGAGGACAATAGTCGTGAGTTTCTTTTCAATATTTTTAGTCCTTTAGTTTCACGTTTGCTAGACTTAGTTGGGGTCTGTCCCAGCATTTCTAGTCAGTTGGACGCTATTTTTCAGACATAGATAGATTCAGCTTAGTATTGAGTTAATATCTTCCTTGTATTAAACTCATCAGTTTTAATATAACTCAGTTATAGTATAAGGGTATTCCCCATCTTTTCATTTTATTTATGATTATAACTTCCACACAATTTATATTATTCAATTTATATTTAGTATTCTCATGATCATGCCAGCAGGGTTAGCTTGGGATCACTTGTGGTCCTAGGTTCCGTGTCCGCATCTCAAGGGTACCTCGGGGCATTACCCTCACGGTCCGTGAGTCCAAGTCGTGAATGGGCACTATTTTTATGGCGCAGTCTCAGCCAAGCTAGGGGTGAATTGGTAAATTCAGCCCAAGTGCTAATTAATATATGGATGATTGCTTTAAGTGTTTTAAGGTATTTTAGTAGAATTAAAACATTAGAAAGCTATTTTAGAATTCATTATTCATTTTTCCCCGAATCAAAACCCTTCCCTCCTAAAAGTTCTCTCTAGAAACTCCATTGGAGATAAAGGTCAACAGAAAGCTAAGGTTGGGGATTTCAAGGTGTTTTTTCTTCAATTTTGTGGGATTCGTCAAGTATAAGGTATGGTGATCCTTCATCTAGGTTTAGTTTTTACCCTAGAATGAATTTCAGAGAAGTTTCAAAGTTTTCAAGTTTCATGAAAAACCCTAAGTTTCACTCAATCTCATGGGTTATTGCATCAAACATTTTCAAATGATAACTATGATTATATTGATGATTTAAGATGGTTTTACTCTATGAACCCATGATTTCTCTCAATTCCTATATTGTGACTTATGAAGTGGGTTTGTTGAATATTAATGAATGTTGATGGATTTATGCCTAGATTGATTTAGATTGTTAACTTATATCATCATCTCTGTCTAATTATGGTGAATTGAGGATTTGTGATCATAGCCATGAAATGGCATTTTTGACCTAAGTACTTGTTGTAGTAAACTTGTGTTAGAGATGTTGATCTACTTGAAAGGTGGAGGTGTTTAATTATGATGTACTTACTTGTTGTTTGTATAATTGTACATGTGTTCTTGATTAACCTAAAAATCTAGGGTTATGTCATGAAAGAGGGAAATTGAGGATTTAAATGTGATCCTCCTAGAATGATGATTTCTTAATGTAATGCCTTAGATTAGATCACCTAAACTCGAATTGGTTTAGGGTAATGCTTCTAAACATGAATTGACTTGATTATGATATTATGTGCATGTCGATGAATACTTGACGAATAAAGTGCCAATCATAATCTGATTAATGTATTGATGAGTTGTCGTATCATGGTATTCCCTTATCTATTGTGCTATTGCTATATGTTGGAATGAGTTTGCCCATAACCTTTGAAGGGCATACTGTGAAGGTTTGTTCATTTTGACAAGATTGTGTGCGAATTCATGATTTACTTGGAAGTTGAAGGTCACATGGATATTGTGTATATTGTGGTATTGTTGAAAGGCCATTCTTGCCTTACCCTTACACTTAATTATGAATGAAGTGTCTAGGATGATAATGTTGTTTCTTGTGTCATTGCAAGGATAATTACACACACACACACTACATTCATAAACATGATTATGATGTATCAATGTTGTTAATTGAAAGTATAGTTCTCATATGCACCTTTATACATTATTATGCATGAAATGTGCATAATCATGTTGATCCTATTGTGTTGATTGAAAGTCCATTCTCATGAGAACACATTATCTTGGTGTGATAGTTATTCTTACATACTAATATTGATTATAAGGTTGAAAAGTAGTTCTCACCTTTAATGAATCTATGAGCTATTTTAGTGAGCTAACCTTCTGTGCTGATTAAATGGATAATGAGATGCTAGGAAGCACTCTAATCCGACCCCAAGCACATTCGCATCATTTCACACAACAAGGAGGCCACCACCATCTCTAGGTTCATCATTTCACACAAGAAGGAGGCCACCACCATTAGGTCTACCACTTCAAGGTTTTACATTCGCATAGGGGTCTAGACTCAACATGAAGGGCCACCAAGCTTAGGTCTACCGGTTCAAGGCATATTCTAAAATACATCATTAGTCATTTATGGAAAGGCTACAAACACAATATTTATCAATTCTAGACATTCATTCTTTCATTTATGAAAAGGCTACCAACATTAGGTCTACCAATTCCAGATACAACATTACTTTATAGAAACCCTTCACATTCCATCATCATTATTCATGAGTGATAAGAGAGAATATGCATTCAATCACAACAAATTTACATACTATACAAGATCATCATTATATCATTGAAATCACATGTATATACTTCACATTATACATAGTAAGCAAGCACCTCCACCTTTCAAGTGGATCAACATCTAACACAATTCTAATTCATCAAGTAATTAAGCCAAACATTCCCTTTCAAGGCCATGATCACAAATCCTCAATTCACCAAAAATTCACCATGATTAGGCATAGAGGATGATACAATTCAATAATATAAATCAATCTTGACATAAATCCATCAACATTCATTCATAATCAACAAACGCACTTCATAAGGCACAATTTAGGAATTGAGAGAAATCATTTGTTCATAGAATATTTTAATCTTAAATCATCAATTAAACATCAATATAATCATAATTTATCATTTGAAAACGTTTGATGCAAGAACCCATGAGATTGAGTAAAACCTAGGGTTTTTGTGAAACTTTGAAACTTCTTTGAAATTGACACTAGGGTGAAAGATAACCATAGATAATGGATAACCATACCTTTTACTTGAATAATCCCATGAAAATCTACCCAATAGCTTTCCTCTTCAAGCCCTAAGTCTTCTTCTTCTCTTGGTTTTCAATGGAGTTCTGGAGAGAAGATACTTTGAGAGGGAAGGGTTTCTATTTGGGGAAATTTGAAGAAGGAAATCTAAAATAGTATTTTATTCTTTTAATACTCCTAAAATACTTTTAAAAACGCAAAATAACCTTCCAAGCACTTAAAAAGACTTGGGGTGAATTTACCACTCACCCCTAGCTTGGTCATGTCCTTGACAGCATACCAGGTCCAATTGACAGACCCCCATCCACGGACCGTGGATGGATTGACGGACCATACCAGTCATCCATCAATTGTGTGTGGATGGTCTTACGAAGCATGGAACCATACCTCGGAACAACATATAACATCCTCAAACGTCAAGACAAAGTCAGACACTCACTAGTTAGGCTCTAGTTTCACTAGTTCATTTTTAGGGTCATTACAGATGCTTATGTTGGTGACTTTGCTTATTATGATTATGATTTTGTATCTTATGCTTATGGTTTATGTTTCATGAAGTATTTCATTTGATTTTGGATTATGCCTTATATTGATTAACCCTTGCCTTATGCTCTTATGATTATGCTAGCTAACATATTTAGTACATTTTGTACTAATACATACTTTGCCTACATTCTAATCAAATATAGGGTTTGGAGAATTGAGTTTTATGTTGAAGCTAGGTTTATAAGGAGCTAAGGAGTTGAAGATCTTGGTGAGTCCTCATAGCTTCTAGGACAAAACCCACCATTTCTTTTATGTCTTTATTTCATATTTTGACACTATTATATGGGTTGTGTCCCAAGAGTTTATTCTAAATTTGTATTAGATGGTTTGAGACAAAGTATAGAAAGACTTCCGCTTGCTTTTATGAAAATGACTTCGTTTGTAAAAAGTTTTACATTTTTCGTACTTTCTATTATCTTATTTTCATTATATGATAAGGGATTGTTTGAGACCCCATCGGGGTCAAGTATGCCGTGTTATTTCTAGGGTATACCCCTGGGTCGTGACAAACTTGGTAATCAGAGCACAAGGTTTTGAATGGTTCTAGGATTGTCTCAAACCACCTCTAGTTGAGTCTTGTTCATAAATGTGAAACGCGCCACATTTATTAATAGGAGGCTATTGGATGTTTAGGTAATCTAACTTTTTTATTATCTAAGTCGTGCCATAGTGTTTGGCTTTAGTAGGCCCTTCTTCTAATCCGTGCCCGTTGTGAGGGCACCTTTTTTGAGTGTGGTGTAGACACAACAGATTCCATATTAATAACTCACATGTTCTTACATGTCGGTTAATGGTAAATCTCCCACGCTAATGAATCATGGTTACTTCAAGAAGTATCTCATTAGTGACTTAAGGATGTTAACTTGAATTGACCATGTTTTATGACATATATTTTCTAACACTTTTATCTCATGTTCTAGCTTGGTCATTGCATACCACGAAAATGTCCCTTTGTATAATAATTTCATAATTTTATCCATTGCAATCGTACTTGGTACATTTTTGAACTAACGCATACTCTTGCCTACATTGTCCCAATATGTAGGGTCCAACGATCAAGATTTGCATTTTTCGTTGCTAAGGATCTCATAGTAGAAATTTGAAGATTGGTGAGTCCTAATTTTCCGAGGACCACGTCTTTGATTTATTAAGTCTTCACATTTCAGTTTTGAACCTGATGAACGGGTTACATCCAGATCACTCTTTGTACTAGATGGCTTTGAGACATTGTTTGGGCTTCTACTTCATTTTCTAAAATTCTGAATTGTCATTTAAAATCGCTTGATTTTCTATTATCTTGCTTATATATGCTAAGTGACTTGTGTAAGGCCTCTCGGGGACCTATACGCAATGTTACACCTAGGATTTTGATGTTTAAGGACGTAATCAACTGACACTAGTTCGGTTCAAATGCCATACGGTCACGTGTAGTAATATAACCGAACCAAGGTTAGGATCGTTCCCACAGGGACTGGTTTTGAGAATTAATAGAAAAATAAAATCTAGTTCTAATTAGGCATAGCTATAGATATTAACGATTAAAAACATATTAAATCTAATGGGGTGACGCAAGCGTCAATTGTCAATGGGGGCTTTGTAATAATTATTAACTAAAAGTAGCAAAAAAATAAGGAAACGAGATATGGAGACGGGATTCTTGGGATATGATAGGAATACGGGATAAAGTGGACTATCGAGTACAAGCTTTTCATGGTAGATTTGTTGAGTATTTGTGACTAGGCTAGACTGTAGTGGGGTTAAATTCTCTCTCGAGCAACTTACCCCGAATCAACTTGGTTTCTCTCGAACAACGAGTTGCCGCATTAAGAACAGCCTCCACCTTAGACCATTCATTCTCTCAAGCTGAATGTGTGGGAGAAGGACTAGGATTCACTCTCTCGAGCTGAACCCATGTCGACCCAATACCACCGACTATCAATTTAGTAGTCTTAGTTTTACGACCTCTCTCTCGAGCAAGCCAAAAACACTAAGATGAAATCGTATTTGCAACTACAATTCCATTAAGCTAATACACAACTACTGAACGAAATCACATTTAAACAACAAATAAACCATCAACAAGAATCACTAAACATATAATCTAACCCATATTCACAAAATCACACCCCAAGAATTTGGGTTTTAGCTAGACATGTAAATGAGATAAAAGTTTATACCAATATCAGTTTCCATCAACTGGGTATGAAGAATTAAGTCTTAAAACACGTCAAGAGTGAAGAATCTTCTAGACCCACGTCCAACTTCTTCAAGTGAAACCCTTTGAATCTTCAAGGTTTTAGACCAAAGTCTCCAAAACCCTCTAAAACTTAGAACTGAAAATATTCTAAGTCTGAAATAGAAAATTGTCCATGACTTGATTTCTTCTTTTATAGCTAACAACTCCAAAAAGTATTTATAGTGTTTGAAAATTTGTGTTGCAGCTGATCACTCGATGCAGTTAGTCAGGTTTGCCGATACACTCGGTGCTCCGCCTTTTGGTCAATTTCATCGCTTTTTTGTTTTAGCCTTCAGCCTCTCCGTTCTTTGAGTAGTTGAGCGATATGGTACATCTTTGCGAAAATACTCGGCGACACGCCAACTGCTCCATTTCATCGCCAACTTGATATTTCCTTTCAAGGCTCATCAAACTAGAACAAAAGGCAACCTCCAGGCCGATCAGCGACTCTCCAACTAGGCTCGGCAATCCACAGGCCTTCATTTCTTCGTTCTTTTCAGGAACTTTGTTCCTTCTTGCCAAGTAGTGTCCATGCTTTGACTCAAACTCTAAATACCTGAAACTTAAGGGTTTTCATCAGATATTGAGACAAAATATGCATCTGAGAACACTAATTCTATTAAAATATAGCCCTAAATGAGTCCAATTCGTGGACTCATCAACACCCCCAACTTAAACTTTCGCTTGTCCTCAAGTAAAACTCAAGTTCTGCAGTTCAAAAAGGATGTCTCATACAGTGCTACACAAGACTCGATCATGAATGTACACAACAAGACTCAATTTACTCATGCCAGGATTAACTGTGTACCCAAAGATTCAAGTTATGACACACCATTATCAAAGATTCTCAAGCTCGCAATACTTGCTTCAAATGCAAGTTCAAGCTCAACAAAAGTATTCGAATGCCCTTACACAGAGGATGATTCCATACTCACACACAATGGTTTAATCATACAAAGCTTCGGAATAAAATGCAACGCTCACACTCAAAGAGAAGAACACTATGCATGCTTTCACCCATAGGTTTGCCCGTATTTTCCAATCGACATTTGTTTAAGCTCACTCAAGATCAAAAAGGTGTTTACAAGGCTTGTAATGGGGCTGAGTGCACATGTATGGTCATTTAGGCTCAGTGACCTTCATCCTCATGAAATATGATGGTCACAACACTTCCTTTCCTATCCCTTCATCATTTTCTTTAGTGCTCATAAGTCATCTCATTATTCACTCTACATGGATTGTTCGAGAACCCCATTTTTTTGCACTTTATTCAACAACATTTCTTTTTCATTTTTTTGTTCTCATTTTCTCTATTTATTTTTGTATGGAGAGGTTCCATTTTTCTCAACACCATGAGTTAAATGAGACTTTCTTTGCATTTCTTGACTTTCCCTTTACTATTCACCACACCCCCAACTTAGGCTTTTGGCCTAAGTTGGCTATTCATTCTACCACAATTCATGGGGGATTAAAGGTAATGGGTCAAGAAAGGTCATGTTTTCATCAAGTTTCCTCCAAAGAAAGGTAAGGTTCAAGGGGTGTTCAAGAGATGTTCACACACTCACAAGGTAGGCCACAAAAGAAGTATATGTCAAATTGGCTCACATTCTTCAAAGTTGCCTAAGATCATATCAAGAGATAGCCTTACTTAGTTGATAGGACCAACGGGGTAAATTCTAGGTGTTATCATGCAAGGTTCACAGTATGCTCATCACACAAGGCATCGACACTAAAGTCAAACAGGACTCCACACTTTCGCTAGTGTGCAACGTTGATCGCAAGAGAATCAATTTTGATACATGGCCAATCCCAATGAGATGCAAAGAGTTCACATATTATCTAAGCAACTTCATTTGGTCTTATCGTAGCTGTACATTCATGTTCATTCAATTATTTGCACTATTCAAGCCATCGGTATTGATCAAAACCGAGACTTAAATTTGCTAAAGAACAACCACTATCAAGTACATACAAGAGGTGGCAAAAATTTAAAAAAATTCGGAAGGGTCAAAAATCATTTGCAATTAAAATAAATGGAGCCACAAGCTCAAACATCCACAGGAAGAAGTATAGAACACAATAATATGATTCACAACCCAACAAGTATATAACACACAAAGGTGGGACACACCCCACCACAATTTAAAACATTTGTCTTCAAATGCAAATAAAAAAATCTAAATGTGAAAGAAGGTAAGACAGAGAGGGAGGTAAAGAGGGAATCCTGTCAAAGCAGTCGCTCAATCTATTTGGGCATCAGTGCCCGAAGCCTCACCCTGAGCGTGGGAATCAGTGCCCGGAGTCACCTCTGAAGTACTAGATCCTCTAGGGACAACAAAAGGTGTGCCTGCCATGGAAGCCTGCACAACGGTATCTATCATAATCTTTTTAGTCACAACAATGTCTCCAACGTCTCCCTTAGTCTCCTAAAGCATCTCTTCACCGGTCTCTGCTTCTAATTCAGGAGCGGCTGCCTGCTCCGTTCTATCCTTATGTCTGGTGGTGGTCGGAGGCATTTCAGGCACATATGGAATCTCTATTTTTCCAAAGACCATGGACATATCGGTGGCGTTCAACTGGTCCACATCTGTCCTCAGAGCAGCAAAAACAACCTTTAATGCTCTCAACTCATCTATGACCCCTTGGTCACGCTTACACACCGCGATTCTAGCCTCAAGAGCATCAGTGGTAGCTCTCAGTGGTGTTACAGCATAAGTCAAAATAGTCTGAATCATGTCTGGAATAGAGGTTTCTAAGTTGGCAGCCCGACAATTAGAAGACTGGGCAAGCTATCCCACTCGGATCAACGATGCCTGAGTAATCGGAGCATCGGAGACAACAGCAGCACTAGGTTTGGGCAATAGCGTAGATACAGAAGAACCTGGAGTGTCAGCAAGAGTGGCCGTGGATATAGATGTACTTGCAGGCCCAGGGGCCGGAGTAGGCAAATAAGCCTCTGCAAGTCAGGATTCAGTGGTCGTAGCTTCCTTCTGCTTCTTCTCTACCTCATCTTTAAGATATTCAGATTGCATTCTCGCGATATCAGTAGAGGATGTGGGCATTATTTCCACATCCTTCTTGGCATCTCGAGGTACCCGATCTCTTTTGTACAGTTAAGTGATCAATACTGTGTAGGGAAGTGAGGTCTGGTGCTACCTTGCACGCATCAGTATCTCTGAAACATTGATCTTACCCAAGTTTATCCTAGTCTCCTCTATGATGCAACCCAGGAAGGATACCTTAGCAAGGTGAAGAACTGACTCGTTATTGGATTGCATAATTGTGTTGCTGATAAATAAAACCTGAATCTTGCGGCAATGTTAAGATCTTTCTTTTCAATCAAAGCTCTTTCTTTCAACTACTTCAGAGAATCATCTGCGATCAGTGGGGCTAACAACTCTTTCATCTCATCCATCTTCTTTGTTCTGATCAAGTGTTGGCACTGATCGCTAATATTTGTGGACTTGCCCAAGACTGCGTTGATCGCCTCACTATCACACTTCACCCTCTAGCCTCTAACAACAGCGTAGTCAACTTCTTTGAAAGCTACTGCTAGCTGCTTTTTCTGAGGTATTAGTGCACTGTATGCACTGTAGAACAGTCCTACCCAATTTGGAATATAAGGTCCACGAGGTTTGGTGAATATTTGGAACTTGTGGTGTTTCAGGCAAACCATTATTTTCTGGTACCTGTGGATCAATTCATCTGTAGACAGACATTTCTCTTCAAGAATTGTCCTCAGCCCTTCAGTCTTTAATCTATTGATTGACTTGGGAGGAGGCCCTTGTATTTGTGGCGCAAGCACCATTGCCTGCTATAGTGTTGGAGAAGGAAATACAGCCTGAGGCATCCGCATTCTAGTTGGATCGTGCAGCTTTTTGGAGCACAGTTCTACTTTGCGTGCCACTACTCGTACATCATCGTAAGACTGCACATGTTGAGGGTCCTGATAGTCACTCTCACTCTCTGAGGTGGTAAGGTAAGTATCATAGATACCGTCACTGTCAGTGCTTGCCTCCAGTGATGCAGGTGGCTTGCCTTTACCCTTACCTTTCCCACCGCTCGTGGAATTATTTGTGGATCTTTCCCTAGATTCTGTTGCATCCTCATTCAATATAATCCCCTTTGCTTTCCCTTGGGGTGGCTCGTTTCGTCCTGCAACTTTAGGTTTGGCCATGCCTGCAAAACATTAGACAAAATTCAGAAATGATTCAATTAAGAGCACAAAAAATTAACTGTAGCCAAACTCGCCGAAAGGATTAGTTTAATTACTATGGCAAGTTGGCCATGAGATATCTCTTCCGGTGATTCGCCACTAGGTTTCGGCAAGCCAGGGCTAGCCGCCGAAAGTTTGAGTGCAGCAAGAATTCAGGGGTGCAAACAAAGGGTGAAACAAAAAATAGTTGGCGAGTCGCCGAGCGCCATAGGCAACATCAAGCTTCTCGCCAAAAATTACAGTAGCCAACAACACGTACAACATAAAATTAAAAGTGATTTGGAGATATTAGGTGAATCGCCGAGTGGTTCGGCGAACTCGACCAGCTCACCAAACTACCCAACGTGCCTGTTTTCACCCAACTTTTCAACCTCAATCCTGCAACCCACGAAAACAAAATTGAACTATGCACTAGTACAATTAAGCTCAAATCCATAATATTCAACCATGATAAACACCACGCACGCACAACCTCACAAAATTTACCTCAATTCGACGCGCAGCAAAAGGGATTTTTTAAATCAAGATAAAATGGGCAAGATTTATGAATTAAACTTGGCATTTAAACAATCTAAACCTATCAGAGAGGCCCATCACACATCAATAGAATAAGCCCAATCGCATAAGAGAACAATTTTTTCAAAGTAACCTCGGGATTTGGGAAAAGTAACCTTTTATCCCGATCAAAGTTCTTTGAAATGCTAGGAGGAAATGTAATCCGAATTTGAGCACAAACTGATCAGCTAAAATACTTACAGAATGTAAAAGAATTTAAAGTACTAACTTGGTGCAAATTTGGAAGGGTGAAAAGTAAGGTAAAATGAGGAATTTGATATTGAAACATCTAGCTCTCATAATAAATTGTCTATTTCCCGACCAATCGGCGACGTTAGTCGGGATATCTCACTTACTCGGTGATGAACCAATCGGTCAATTCCCTCACCGAGTTTTACAAGACCTCTATTTAATTGGGGGTCCAAACGATGGAAAAGATCGTTGTCGCCGACAAAATCAGTGTGGCACCAATTTACTCTGGAGGCCACCGAGTTTTACAGGCTGCAAGCCAAACTTTTTTTGAATCAAACGGCACGCCAACCTCTTCGGCAATTCTCCAACGGGGCCTTTTTGTTCGCCAATCTTATTGTTTCTCAACACTCCTTACATTTCATCCTGCAAAATCAAAACACCGTTATTTTAATATTAAGAGAAAACAATTAAAACATTAGGTTGCCTCCTAAGAATTGCCTTAGTTATAGTCGTGGCACGACTTCTCCGCTTAGGTATGATTTGTGAGGAAGAGATGGGACATCACATGACCCATTTGAGTCTCCAATCGCTGGACAAATATGAATTGGGAGGCTAATATCTCATTTAGTAGTATGACATTTTCTTTTATCTCATTTAACATCTTCTCGTGACCTTCGACTTTGCTGAGAATGAGTGAGATTATATCCTCTATCTGTCCATCCTCAGTTGCATTGGGTTTCATACACTCGTAAGGTGAAACATACCGGTCTTTTCTTTTATACGGTCTTCCAATTCCATAATCTTCTTGGTCACTAAATCTAATTGGGTCAACAACGTGGCCAGAGTATGGTCTTTCTCAGCCTCATTGTTAGTCATTGCCATGTGATCAAGGAGTTTGGTGGCTACTGCAAAGGGTAGTCGTGAGAGCACCCCAGGAAATATTTGGTCCGCCATTCTTTTATTCTTCGGGCCAAGACTTTTGTAGAAGCAATCCAGCAGCACTCTTTCTGAGATTCCATGAGCTGGGCATTTCAGGAAGAGTGCTTTGAATCTCAACCACAATTCATGGATGGACTCTCCCTCGACTTATCTAAAACTCAGGATTTTATCCTTGAGAGACACCATCCTTAAAAGAGAGAGATCTAGTTGTTCACCATTGCCACCACTCATAATCTCAATTCCTACTAAAAATAGCAACACAACGAAAAACAAAACAAAAAATTAAGTAAGTAAATCTAGAGCTAACAACAACAAAAGAATTTTACCAAACTAAAATTTTTCAATTAACACAACTCCCCGGTAGCAGCGTCCTTTTGATTTTTAAGGACGTAACCAACTGAAACTAGTTCGGTTCAAGTGCCACCCGATCCCGTGTTGTGCTAAAACCCAACCAAGGGTTAGGATCGTTCCCACAGGGAGTGGTTTTGAGAATTAATAGAAAAATAAAATCTAGTTCTAATTAGTCATAACTATAGATATTAATGATTAAAAACATATTAAATCTAATAGGGAGACAGAAGCATTAATTATCAATGGGGGTTTGCTTTAATTAACAACTAAAAATAGCACAAATATAAGGAAACGAGATATGGAGATAGGATTCTTGGGATGTAATAGGATTGCGGGATAAATATATTCGTTCAATATTTATGACTAGGCTAGACTATAGTGGGGGTAAATTCTCTGTCGAGGAACTTACGCCAAATCAACTCAGTTTCTCTCAAACACCGAGTTACCGCATTAAGCACAACCTTCTCCTTAGCCCATTCACTCTGTCTAGCTGAATGTGTGGGAGAAGGACTAGGATTTACTCTCTCGAGCTGAACACAAGTTGACCCAATCCCACCAGCTATCAATTTAGTAGTCTTAGTTTTACGACCTCTCTCTCGAATAAAACAAAAACACTAAGATGAAATCATATTTGCAACTACAATTCCATTAAGTTCATACACAACTTTAAAACTAAATCACATTTTAACAACAAATAAACCATCCACAAGCAAGACCCAACAAATAATGTAACCCATATTTACAAAATCATACCTCACGAATTATGGTTTTAGCTAGACATGTAAAAGAGATAAAAATTTATACCAATATCAGTTTCTATCAACTAGGTATGAAGAATAATGTCTTAAAACACGTGAAGAGTGAAGAATCATCGAGACCCACGTCCAATTTCATGAAGTGAAACTCGTTGAATCTTCAAGGTTTTAGAACAAAGTCTCCAAAACCCTCTAAACCTTAGAACTTAATATATTCTAAGTCTGAAATAAAAAATGTCTATGACTTGATTTCTTATTTTATAGCTAACAACTTCAACAAGTATTATAGTGTTTGAAAATTTATGTTCCAGCGGATCACTCGGCGCAGTTAGTCGGGTTCACCAATACACTCGGCGAACCACCTTTTGGTCGATTTTATCGCCTTCTTGCTTTAGCCATCAGCCTCATCGCGCTTTGAGTCACTTGACGATATGGTACTGCTTCGCGGAAGTACTTAGCAACATGCCGACTGTGCCATTTCATCACCATTTTGATATTTTCCTTCATGACTTAGCACACTGGAACAAAAGGCGATCTCCAGGATGATCGGCGACTTGCCTAATGGTCTCGGTGATCCTTTGGCCTTCATTTCTTCATTCTTTTCATCTGCTTTATTCCTTCTTGCGAAGTAGTGTCCATGCTTTGCCTCAAACTCTAAATACCTAAAACTTTAAGGTTTTCATCATATATTGAGACAAAATATGCATTTGAGGACACTAATTCTATCAAAATATAGCCCTAAATGAGTCCAATTTGGGGACTCATCAGGTATACTCTGGGTCATGACACAAATCATTATTTTGGCAATGCTTTGTTAAATATCAGTGGAAGTCTGAGTACCTAGGGGTAGATTAGCATATGGTTAACTTGTGAAATTTCTTGGCTGTCTAGTAGTGTTACATTTTTGTGTTTAACTTTTGAAAAAGGCATTGAACTGAAATTACTGTTCGATGAGCTTGTCTTAGCTCGCCAAAGTGAATAGATGAATCGCTAAATAAGCCCCAATTACCCTTCAATTTTCAATTTGTTATTTTGGTTATGTCACACTCGGTGAGATTGCCTTACCTCACCGAAACAAACTCGATGGATTGTTGTGTTGGAGTTGACACCACCCATTACGCTTGATTGAAATTTTGTTTCGTATTGTCAACTTTGGCGAGCTCATCTAAGCTCACCTAACCTATAAGGTGTATCGCTTTCCCATTTTGAGAGACTCAAAACATTATTTCAACTGGGATTTTTCTGAACTTCTTTCAATTTACCTTCACCCGATCTTTGTTTCAATATGTGTTTCTTTAAATGAAATGGACGAAAGTAAAAGATTTGTGTTATTAGACTTCGAACATGAATCTTCTCCTCTACAGCCTCTAAAATAGACAATGGGAAAGTCATAAAGGAGCCTTCTAAGCAGCATCAGACCAGTCCTCGCACCTCTACGTGTTTGAGTGTGCCACAGAAGAAGGTGGCCGAAAGGTAAAGAAACACAATAAATTAAAAGTTGCCACAAAATCTAGCATCAGATGCTACAAGAGTGATCTCGGTAATAGCTCCTAGTGTCATCAATAGGCCAAAAAAAGTAGGAGAGAGTATGATATTGGAGGAGAGAAGATTATCAACAGATGGAGTGGTGAACAACTAACCATCCGTATGGTACACAAGCAAGTTCCATGAGTTGATCGATTCACAAGAACTTACCCCTATATGTCCCGTTCTGGGTTCATAAAATTTATGTTGCCTATTGAAATTGCTTGCCCAGGAAAAGGAAGGGAGAAGTCTGGAAACCTTTGAAAGAGGTAGAAATCCAAGTGAAGATTGTAAAGTGCCATCTAGAATCTATTAATGATGTGTTGGGCACAAAAGGAAACAAATGGGATTTTTACAAGCTTCGTATGAAGTAGAGCTTGGATACATTGAAAGGGTGGCTAGCACCCCTAATTCTGTATATACTCCCCCATGGATAACAGACGAGGCAACGATTGAGAAAAACGGTAGAAACATCATTGCGGTAATTAAAAGGAAGAACATTATGGGTTCTTAGGATGGTCCTTCAAATCTCAAGGTAATTTTTGTCCTCCAGAGTGGTTAGGTTATTGGGCACATTTTTTCTTATGGCGGTCCTTCAAATTTGAAGGTAATTTTTATCCATCAAAGTTGTATGAAAAGTTATTGTGCACCTTGTTGTTGGAGCAATCCAATTTGATTTTTTTTGTAAATCCTTCATCAAAATAGAGGAATACAAAGTCGTAGTGCATTCTGTACATTTGACCTTTTAAAGAAATGTTGAGGTGGGTCACATGAATTTGATAATGCCAAAGCATGAAAATGAGGTTCTAATAAAAACTTATGTATCATGTACAAATGGTTATGGTCTATTTCGTGAAGAAAATTTGACTTGTACTCTATGGACAAGAACATGTTCATGTATTATTGAAAAAATGTCACATCTCACCTCTACGGGAGGTTTCAGAAAATGAAAAGAAATATTTTGACATTAATGATTTTTTGGACATATACTTTGAGTAAATCACAAATATTGTGGTATGTTTTATCATTAACTATTGAAGGAAAAAAGAAAGAAATATTTTTTTCATATAAAGGTTGTGGTCATGAAAAAAAAAATTATTGTGTGGCAACACAAATTTGTCATTGGTTGTTAAGAATTAAGTCTTATATGTAATAATATTAACCATGACAATAAGAATAATTTTCTCCTTGAAGGAGATTGTCACCATAAGAATGATGTTGTGAAATTTGTGGCGGTACACAAAATTAATTGAGGGATTCCGAAGGAGTAATTTTTTAATATATAGAAAATGAAATAGTTCATAATATTGAGGTTGTAGTATGTCTCAACAGAAATTTTCTATGTTTCGGAGGAACTAAAAGAAAAAATTTATTATTTTGAGACTGTAAATTATTGAAAGATTAAATATATTACTACAATCAAAGGGGTTATCAATATTTACATAAAGGTTATCCGTCTTTCTCTTGTTTGTTGTATAAAAATATGGGCATGATGATGGAATCACATGCAAAAGTAAACTAGATGTTTACTAACAAAAATATCAGTTTTCATAATCGGTTAGCCATTCAGGTTCAAATGTGATGAAAAAAAAATTGAGAATTCACGTAGAAATATGTTTGAGGAAATAAAAGATTCTTCAAAAATTCTCTTGTGTTATACTTGTTCTCATGATAAAATAATCAATGTACGAGCTAAGGTTGGGATTGTATCTCCTGAAATTATAAGAAACATATAGAAAGGTGAATATGAGCTCGTTCACCTGCCATGTGGAACGCTTACTATTTTGATTTAATACATGCATCTATTGTATGGTCACATGTGCATTTGTATCAACTTACAAATTGTTTTTTGTAAGGTTGTTTACTCGATTTGTTAAACTAAGAGCACAGTTCTAAACAATAAAATTATGTTGATAATGCTAGTTGGTTTACTAGAAATTGTATTCGTCCAGTTATAGCTAGACCATTAATTATGAGAACAATTCTCTCAAATAAAATTTGGTATGAGATGAGCTTATTTAACATGTACGCATCAAGCCAATAAGGTTCTCCCATCACTATTGGTTCATGGTCAGGCACCAAATAATACCCATCTAAAAGTTTGATGTCCACACATATGATTTTATCGGTCCACCACGCATAAAGATGGATCCCAAACTGAGGTTGGGGGTAAATGTTAGATTTCCTAACACTAGGGGAAGATATGTTTAGCAACTCAAAATTATGTGTGGGGTGAATTATCTAGATATTCGTTAGAACAAATGTGAACTTGAAGTTCAAGAAATAATTCATTTGCAAAATGTTGCAAATAATTTAGTAGACGTATTTGTTGTCACAATACATTATTTAAGATGTACATGCTTCAATAAATAGTCCTTGAAGGACAAAGTCTATGGTACGCCATAAGCGTGATAGACCAATCGATTCCAAACGTTAAATTCCTTGAGGATGGAGAGGAGCAAATTATCTAAATGGTCATGATAATGAGGTAAGTGCTTTTCAAGAGAACAATGAGATAATAGTTCATAAAACCTTGGCAAAGGTTTAGATACCTGAAATGATAAACAGAAAAGATCTCACTAAGTTATGTCGTACTGGATACGAGTCAAATGATCATAGATGGTATCTGTGACATGAAGTAGTACTCAATGTTAAGAATGGTTACGAGGATCTTGTATTCAAATCTGTCATATAATAATTGGCCAAATAAAATGCATTATTCCAGAATATTTTGTTTCACTTAGAGAAGTGATGTTTTTGAACTTATATTTCATAGAAAAGGATATAATGTCAGTGGGTTACAAATGAATCATTATGTGAAAGTATTACCATAAGATATAAAGTGTGGTTGTGCCTCGGGGCATAAAGACCTTTCGCAAAAGTCCTGCCATTATTGAATGATGATATATTCTCTAGTGGTGGATGCAATGAGACTTGTTTCAGTTTTACAATAGTTGAAATACTTGAATATGTATAATGAATGATTATTATGTCTAACTAGATGATGCAGGTTAGATGAAAATTGTTGAAGAATTTAAAAGGTTTGAAAACAATATCATTGAGTACCCAATGGTTCTCAGATTGCTTAACACAAAGAAAGAATATTTTTCAATCTCATTAAAATGATTAAAAATATCATGTATTTGTGAAATTGGTGGACTTACAAATTGCTCGTTATGCAAATGCTGGAAGATTATTTGATCTACATAATTAATTTTATGCGGGGATTATCACATCATCATTCAAATTATTCCAAGAAACTAACAAAGAAAGCAACTCAACATATAGAAGATGTATGATTTTATTTGAGAAGAAAAGAAGAGATTCAATAAAATTGAAATGATTAATCTTTGAATAAAAAAATATATGAGAATGTAGATACAAATTTTTTTATTTGATTGACATAAAGCTCGATCACAAATGGCCTATTTGTGTACACATGGAGGCACAACAATATCTAGACATTCAAATAATCACAAAATGGTAAGCACTTCTTCAAATCATAAAAATATAATATTGATCAATGAAGTAAGTCGAGAGTGAGTTTGGTTTGAATTGTGACCATTCATATTTATGAAAATATATCATAGTCAGGAGAATATTGTATATGTAATGACCTTCAAGTAATTTCTTTGTTTGTGTCTCCTATTTATCATGTAGAGCTTTCTGGTGGTGACCCCAAGTCATTCATGACTTCCTTGGACTGACAGTGCGGTCACCTGGACGTTCAAGACTGAAAGAGCTTCCTACGAACGGTCATTTTAATTAGAAGTTAAGGAGGATGACCAGACAATCCAATTCTGACAATTCCATCAGCTACAAAAGGGTCATTGTTGGTATCATGATTGGCATGACTCCCGAGGTGTTCACAGTGAGTTGGTGTGAATAAGCGTTTTAACTTCAAAGTTTATGCCTAAGTTTTACTTTAGTTAATATTCTAAGTAAAACCACTCGGATGAGAACTCCGTCAGTGAAGTTAGCTGCTAAATGTCAATTTTTGTTTGGAATGACCCTTCGTTCATGTCTTGAGGATTCCGAAGTAATTTCGCGCCGCTTTGTGTATGTCGACTGAAAATGATGGTGGGTGTCTGACCCGCTTTTTGTCAAGATGACGTCATATGGAATTTTCAATTTGACCAGTGAGTCCAGTATATTGAATTTTGTATGGTTGCATATCTCATTTGTATGCACGGGGTCCGAACGAGTTAAGAACACCCTGTTAGAGTTTTTAAGTTTAGAAGAAATATTAGTTCAATTTGGAAATTGGAAAACTCCCTATCTCTCTCATTTCTTGGACAAATTAGGTGATTTAAAGTATGGAAGCTTCATTTTTATGATGGCTTTGCTGTAGAGTGATTGAAAGTTGTCAGATTGATGAGTCAGAGATTTTCCCTCATTTAGGGCTTTGTTTACATAGATTTAGTGTCCTGAAATGATTGATTTGTGCTAATATCTGATGTTAAATCCTTGATTTTCAGGTATATGAATTGAGGAACAAAGCAAGGACATTAACGTGCAAAATGGAACAAAACAAGTTGAAAAAATTGAGAAGTGTGAGCCTAAGGATCGCCATGAACACTCGACATTATCAGACTGCCTAAAGTTCCAGTGTGCCAAGCCATGAAGGAAAGAAACAAGTTGGCGATGAAAAGGTGCAGTCGGCAGATCGCTGAGTACCAAGGAAGAAAGGCGATGGGAGAGACCAAAGGGCGGCTCGCCGAGTGGTTTGGCGAGTCCGACTTACTTCGCCAATTGACTTATCGCAACACATTTTTTACAACTATAAATATGTTTTTGAAAGTTTATTTTAGCATCACTTATCAATTACTCTTGAGAACAACTTATTATTAAGTTTTTTAGCATCTGAATATAACTTTCTCTACTTTTCCTTAGCTTTGAAGTATTGAAGGTATTAACTATTGTGAAAATGGAAGTGGGTCTTTGAATTTCATCAAATTGGAGCATTGTAAGGATGAAATTACTCTTACATAGTTGATGGATAATCAATTTGTTAACGCTTTTTACCTTTTTATAATATCTAGCTAAAACACCAATTCTTGGGGTATGAGTAAGTGATTATAGTTTGATTTAGCTTATAGGTATTGCTAATTGTAAGTTTAAATGCTATTTAGAAGTTATTTCAATAATTAATTATGGTTTGACTTAGGAATTGTAGTTGCAAATGCAGTTCTATGTTTTTGTTCTTTGATTTCTCGAGAGAGAGGCTTTAGAACTATGGCTTTTGATTGATGGTTTGTAGATAATTGGGTTGACCTGGGTTCAGCTCAAGAGAATAAATCCTAAACCCAATCCCACACATTTAGCTAGAGAGAGTGAATAGATTAAGGTGTTAGCTAGTCTTATTTTGCATGCTTGTTGATGTTTGAGAGAAATAAGTTGATTTAGGGTAAATTGTTCGACAAAAAATTTACCTCAATTATAACGTAGCCTACTCATTAATATCTATCTATTTACTAATAGTTTCAATTTCCCATACGTCTATATCAACATATAATCAATCACATCCCAAGAACTCGTCTCATTATTGTAAATTTGTATTGTTGTGACTGTTGTTTGTACTTGATAATCAAAACCAAAATCTCCATTTGACATTCGTGCCACCCCATAATATGACTGATATGACCATGTTTACACTTCCCAATTGAATCTGAAATAGTTACCGTTCCACGTGGGATTCGATCCTAACTCATTTAGTTGGGTTTTATACTTATTAATGACCGTTGATGCTTAAAATTGGATGAACTGTCTTTGATAACATTATTAAATGAAAATGGCGCCACTGCCGGGGAGTTGTGTTGTTGGAAATTCTTTTGGTGAAGTTGAATTGTGTTCTCTATAGTCATAGTTGAATCAACTTACTTTTAGTTTTGGTTTTTGTCTTGCTGTTGAAAAAAGAGAAAATGAGTGTCAATGGAAGCAATGGTAGCCAAGTGGGCCACCAAGATGACATCGGCAATCTCAATGACGTCAATGAACCGAAAGTCAATGACCCAAATCTAGTTGGTGGAATTGGTACCATTCTCTTACCTCCAGTTGAAGGGAACGTTGTGTTCCACATTACAAGCAATATGTTGCAGCTCTTACAATTGAAGCGCTTGTTTGGTGGGTTGGCTCATAAGGATTACCATGAGGTGATGTTTGCGGAACGTTCTCCTTTAAGGACATATCCCAAGAGTCGGTCCAGTTGAGGTTGTTCCCATTTTTCTCTAATGGGAGAAGGATGTAAGTGCTTGGCAGAGTTGCCAATAAATTCTGTCACTTCGTGGGACGAGCTTATTACTGCATTTCAAGTGTGATTCTTCTCTCTTTTAAAGATGATGACTCTTCCAGACAACATCCAAAACTTCAATCATTTAAAGGGTGAGCCAATACATGAGACTTGGCTAAGATTTAAGAAGTTGGTGTTGAAATGCCCAACTCATGGATTGCCCGATAATGTCTTGATGCAGTACTTTTACATAAGCCTTGATTCGATGAACAAGGGAGTGGCTGATCAACTTTCTCTCAGAGGTTAAATACAACAACCTTCTGTGATTGTAGCTCAACTCATTGATGGCATGAATAAGACAAACCGGGCATGGTACACCCATGAAGATCAGGTCTACGTGATCACTTTTAAATTGACAAAGGAGTCGCTTGAGAAAGATCACGAAAGGGACCAAAATTTGGCAAAGATGATGATGGAACTTGACATTTTAGCCAAAAACATCATGGTTGCTTTTGCTAGGAGTGTCAATGATTTAGGTGTTGGTTGTGTAAACCCTGATGAGGCCAAGTTTGAAGCGATGTACAATCAGGAAGTGAACTTCCTAGCCAACCAATGAGGAGGTTATCGTGCTAACTACCCTAGACCGGGTGGAAACCAAAATTGGAATAGAGATGAGAGATGGAGAGAATGTGATAGAGAGTGGCGTGATCGTAACCTCACCTAAAAGGAAATAGAAGGGGAGAAAGATATATATGTTACTCCTCACGAGCATCAAAAGTCCAACGATTCTGAGGGTGGCCGGACTGAGGATATGCTGTCACGTATTCTCAACAAGGTTGAAGGGTCCGATAAAATTATGAAGGAAATGAAGGAAGACCTATTGACCATCAACTAGACGGTGACCTCTCATTCCGTTTCTATCATGCATTTGGAGACCCAAATGGGTTAGATTTCTTCGCATCTTAACCCAAGACAACAAGGGGGGTTGCCTAATAATACTATGGCAAACCCCAAGAATGAAGTTTGAGTTGGTATTTGTGTCGTGCTACGACTATAAATAAGACGCTTCTAGGGAGACAACCCATGGTTTTATTGCTTTATATTTGTTTTGGGAATAACGGGTGTTGATTGTGCTGGTAAAAGGGGAATGTGTTTGAAAATTGCAGGTTTACAAGCCAACAGTCCAATCGGAGACTCGCTGAACAGGTCGGCAAGCCCGACCTGGACCGCTGTTAGACTCAAGAAATTAACAGGTGAGAGTTTGTAAAACTCGGTGAGCCTTGGACGAATTCGCAACTCGCCGAACAGGTCGGCGAGGCCGACGTTATCTGTAATTTGGACCCCAAAATTAACTGGAGGTCCTGTAAGACTCGCAAAGTAATTAACCACTCGGCGTGTCGTCGAGTCGTTTGGCGAGGACCACTAATATCGCCGAAAGAGCCACGAACTTAACGGTTTTTAAAGGCCAAAGGTTTGAAGTTTCAAACTCTTTCCTATTCCCTCACTTTTAGCCTCATACAATCACACCTGCACTTTAGTCTATTAATATTATTTCATTTTATTGATTTTTAATTGTTGATCATTTGTTTGGAGTTGGAATTCTTTGCCGCCTAACATGACAAAATTGTATTTCGGCATTAAAGGTTTGTTTTCCGAACCCCAAACTTTTAATTAGCGGTTAAAGTCAAATGCAATTTTTTATATTTAATTGATGTGTGTTGGGCCTTCTCTAAAGTCAAAATTGTGTGATATTTGCCTATTTTAGTTTCGATATCGTGCCTTAAATGATTCAAATGTTTATTCCCTAAATTTAGTGCTTTAAAATTGATCTTAAACTTGTAGGTTGCATTAAATTGTTGTTGGGTCTATTCATGTGAAGTTTGAGTAATGATGGAGCGTTTGACATCATTTTTAACAGCAAAAGTCGTCAAATGGCCAATTTTAACCAAATTGGGGGAGGTCTGAGTACCCCGATGGCATGGGTCATTTGGGTCTTGACTTAATTGAGTATGTATGTTGTTTGATTTTGTTTCCGGGGTAGTGAGCTTAACTTTTGGAACCGGGGTTGAAAATTGGCAAGTTGGGCAATTTGGCGAGCTGGCCCGAGCTCGCCGAACCGCTCGGTGGTTCGCCAAAGTCCCCTTTGATTGCCTTTAATTTCATGTTTGGACTGATTTTGGTTCTTTCACTTTCAGCGAGAAGCCTGAGCTTGCCGAGTTCACTCAGCAACTCATCGAAAGTCTCCCTTGATCACCCTTTCTGCACTTCTAACCCCTACAACATAAAGTATCTTTCGGTGGGCTAGTTTGAGCTCGCCGAGTTGTGTCTGTGATTTGTGGAAGGCCCCTAAATATCATCGACATGCCATTTTTCTAAGAAATTTTTAGGTCAATCCTATCGGCGAGCCCGATCTGGCTCACCAAAGTGATTCAGTGACTCGCCAATCATTTTGGCGACTTGCCGATTGTTTTGGTGAACCTTTCAGCAACATGATTTTTGCAATTTTTCATGGAGTAAATCTAACTTTTTTGGTGTGTATTACAGATATGGCTAGGACCAACTTAAACAATAGTGGTATGCCTCCCCGCAAAAGAGTGCGGGACATAAATATTAATGAGGGGCAACTACTCCTTCCAAAAAGGGAAAGAAGGCACCTCCTAAGGGAGACAAAGGCAAGGGCAAAGCGCCCGTATATGAGATACCGGAGCACAACTCCGGCAACGAGGTGAGTACATTGAGTCTCAAGTCTCACACTCCGATCCTCATGACGACCAACCACTGCAGTCCCGACCAGCATATATTCATGCACAGTCTCATCATGATTCATCTGGTATCCCAGTCTCTACCTCTCCTGTCACTGTCTCCACGCCAACTGTAGCACCAACGGTGGTCGAAGCACCACCAGTTTAGATTCCTCATCCCCGACTACTCAACATATCAAAAGTCAAGGTATTGAGGACAATTCTCTAGAAAAATAGGTTGTCTACAGATGGCCTAAGGGACATGTACCCTCTAGTGTGGGACACACTACGGTTCAACAGATTTGACATATTCACCAGGCTCCGAGGCCCATATATCCCCACCTGGGTTCGTGAGTATTATTTTGTGTATGGTGACCTAGTACCCCAAGGGAAGAAGAAGGCTAGTGTCTTCACACCGATAAAGTCTGTCATGGTCCGGGGGAAAGAAGTGGGGTTCAATAGCGATCACATAAATGTCGTACTTGACAGATCATATGGGTTCGAGCATGAGTACGATGATCTAGCTACAACACATGCCTTGGATGATCTAAAGGGAAGGTTTGCTCCCCTTATTTCTGACATCATCGTGAGGTGGATCTTTGCAAGAGCGTCGATTCAGATGAAGGATTTGAATGTAGCTACGCGGTACTGGTTTGGATTCATTAGCAGCTCCATAATTCCCTTACAAGATGAGTCCGTCATCTGCCTCCTAAAGGAGGCCTATCTAGGATCTATCATCACAAAGAAGCGGCTCAACTTGGGACTCATCATTGAGCAGGAGATGGAAATGAGGGTGAAACAGCAGCAAACGTCACTTCCCTTCTCGGTCCTGATTACAGAGTTATGCCGGCGTGCTGGAGTTTCTAGTGATGAGAAGAGGGAAATAGAGATTACCCCCATATCTTCCGCAGATATAAATCGCATAGATGCCGAGTACATGCATGATAAGGCTGATAGGAGGAGAGCAGCTCCGGTGGATGCATCCACAGAGGTTGATGTTGATTATATACCTGCAGAGGAATCTTTGCCTACTTCGGCCTCTGCACCTTCAGGTACTCCCCCTTCCACTTCTTCCCAGGCTCTCGGTTCTTCTACTCCTTCCCAGCACACCAGGATCACTCAGGCCATGATCCTGAGGATGGGGCACTTTGTGCATTATGCCGATGTACGGGCTACCCGACTAGAGGTAGAGTTTCCTTGGAAGATTGAGTGTGCCATCCTAGCAGTGTTGACACTTCTCCGGACATCTATTGACGCTTTCATAGCAAGAGTAGAGACTTGTGAGAGTCGACAACGGGTTACTTCAGAGGTGACGAATTTGAAAGCATAGGTGTCAGAATTGAGAAAGCGTGTGGACTATTTCAAGTCCACAAACTTCACTGCTCTCTTAGAGGAAGTCGATGATCTGGATGCCCCGGCTAGTTCTGAGATTCCTCCGGCCACCACCGGAGACGTGGCTATGGATGATGTGGCAGCTGATGAGTTAGAGGCGAAGATGGATGAGGATCAGTTGGATGCTTAGGAGGCTACCATCTGTGGAGACATGCCAAATTTTAAGGAAATGATTGTATAGTCGGTCATTTAGACATCGCTGACAAAGAAATCTATGGAAGGCTCTAGTAGAGCCAGTGTTAGTGTTACACCAGTCACTGATGCCCAGTATAAGAGAGTTGCACAGGGCATTGATGCCCTGACAGATGGATCGGCTGTGTAGACAAGATCTTTCTTTACCTCTCATTGTCATTTTTATTGACTTTTGATTATTTTTGTTTCATTTGAGGACAATTGCATTTTTATTTGTGGTGGGGTGAGGTATTTCCATACCTACATCTTGTGACTATCTTTTGTATATATATTGGGTTTTTTCTGTTTTGAATTGTGTGTCGATATTGTTCTGTGGATGATTGAGCTTATGGCTCTTGTTATGAATGAAAATGGTTTTTGACCCTTCTGAATTTTTTTGCCACTGTTGTGTTTTAATGTGGCTGTTCTTGTGCTAATTTGAGTATCGGTTATGATCAATACTGATTACTTGAATAGTGCTCTTAATCAAATTAAAATGAATGCGTAGTTACGATGAGGACAAATGAAGTTGCATAGACAATGTTTGAACTTTTTGCAGCTCGTTTTGACTAGCCAATTATCGAATGAGTATATTGTGATTAACATTGCAAACAATCGAAACTGTAGAGTCTCATTTGATATTGGTTCCAATGCCTTGTGTGATGAGTTTACCGTGAACCTTGTGTGATGACACCTAGAATTTGCCCCTTTGGTCTGTTAACTAAGTGATGCAAGCTCTTGAAATGATCTTAGGCAACAATTTTTTTGAGTGAAACAATTTGAGAATATACCTCTTTTGTGGCCAACCTTGTGAGATGTGCGAAGCTTGCTTCAAACCCTTTTGAGCATTATCCTTTTCTTGAAAGAAACTTGAACAAATGTGACCCCTCTTAATCCATTCACCCATAATCCTCATGAAGTGTGGTTTGTTTGAATAGCCAACTCAGGCCAAAATTCTAAGTTGGGGGTGTGGTGAAAAGAGAAGGTAAATCAAGAAGTGTGAAAAACTCCCCCTTTGATCCATTATCTTGAAAAGGATGGAACCCCTCCATAAAAAAAAGAGAGAGAGAAATAAAAGATGAAAAGAAAAGAAAAGAATGAAAAAAAAAAGAAAAAACAGTTGTGAAACAAAGTACTGAAAGTGGCAAAAGAATTGGGGTGTCTAGAAAATTGAATAATGGGCTGAATTTTGAGAATGAGTAAAAATGTTGAACAAAAGTGATATTCAGACCACATTTCATGAGGGTAGTAGCTACTGAGCTTAAAGTACCATACATTTACACTCACCACCATTGCAGGCCTTCAAAAGACCTATTTGATCTTGAGCAAGCTGAAACAAATGTTGATTGGAAAATAAGGGCAAACCTATGGGTGGAGTCATGCATGTGTTCATCTTTGTGAGTTTCACAGTCGTGTCTGATTCCGGAGCTATGAATTGTTGAAAAATAGTGTGTGAATATGGAATCATCGTTGTTGTGAGGGCATTTGAGTACCTTTGTTGAGCTTGAACTTGCATTTGAAGTAAGTGTAGTGAACTTGAGCATCTTTGATAATGGCGAGTCACGATTTGAATCTTTGAGTGCACACTGATCGTTGCATGAATAAGTTGAGTCTTGTTGTGTGCATTCATGATTGAGTCTTATGTTGCACTGTTTGAGGCATCCCTTTTGAACTACTCAACTTAGGTTTACTTGAGGACAAGCAAAAGTTTAAGTTCGGGGTGTTGATCAGTCTGAGATTTCAACTCATTTAGGGCTTTGTTTAAATAGATTTATTGTCCTCAAATGCTTAATTTGTGCCAATAACTGATGTTAAATCTTTGATTTTCAGGTATATGGATTGAGGAATAAAGCAAGGGCACTAACAGGCAAAAAGGAACAAAACAAGCTGAAGAAATGAAGAAGAAGTGCATGCCTGAGGATGACCAAGAGCACTCGTTGTGTCTCCGAGTGGCCTATCAGACTCCCTAAAGTTCAAGTGTGCAAAGACCTGAAGGAAAGAACCAAGTTAGTGATGAAAAGAAGCAATGGGTGGATCGAGGAGTGATTTCGAGAAGTCCAGGTATTTCGCCCAAAGTTACAGACTTTGAGGATGCTAAGTACAGAGGCAGAAGAGCGATGGAAGAGACCAAAGGGTGGCTCGCCGAGTGGTTCCGCGAGCCTGACTTACTTCGCCAATTGACTCGTAGAAGCACATTTTTGGAAACTATAAATACATTTTTAAACATTTAGTTAGCATCACTTGTCAATTACTCTTGATAATAATTTATTATTATGCGTTTTAGCATCTGCAGATAGTTTTCTCTAGTTTTCCTTAGCTTTGAAGGATTGAAGGTATTCACTTTTGAGAAATTGGAAGTGGGTCTTTGATGTTCATCAAATTGGTTGATTGTAAGTACGAAATTACTCTTACCTAGTTGATGGATAATCAATTTGGTAATTGTTTTTACCTTTTTATAATGTCTACCTAAATTCCCAATTCTTGGAGTGTGATTATGTGATTATGGATTGATTTAGCTTATGGGTATTGCTAATTGTTAGTTTAAATGATATTTAGAAGTGAGTTCAATCATTAATTGTGGTTTAACTTAGGAATTGTAGTTGCCAATGCAGTTTTATGTTTGTGTTCTTAGCTTGATGGTTTTAGAACTATGGTTTTTGATTGATGGTTTGTGGGTATTGGGTTTACCTGGGTTCAGCTCGAGATAGTAAATCCTAAACCTAACCCCACACATTTAGCTCAAAATACTAAATGGATTAAGGTGTGGGCTGGTCTTATTTTGAATGCTTGTGATGTTCGAGAGAAATCACTTGATTAAGGGTAAATTGTTCGAGAGAAAATTTACCTCCATTATAGCCTAGCCTATTCACTAATATCTAGCTATTTAGTAATAGTTTCAATTACCCATATGTCTATATCAGCCTATATTCAATCACATCCCAAGAATCCATCTCATTATTGTTAATTCTTATTGTTGTGACAATTGTTTGTAGTTGATAATCAAAACCAAAATCACCATTTGACATTCGTGTCACCTATTAATTTGAATGATGTCCTTATTCGATAACTTTTATTCCTATGACTTATTTGACCATGTTTACGCTTCCCAATTGAATATGAAACACGTACCGCTCCCTATGGGATTCGACCCCAACTCATTTAGTTGTGTTTTATACTGATTAACGACAGATGCGTGTTGTTCGAGGTAAAATTGTGATAAATCAAAATGTTGTAGCTCTTTTCAAGTTCTTGACTTTAGCTATATTAGTTTGGTAATATCATGCTCATTTTAGCTTGGTTTTGGGTGATTCCCACTCCCATGTGTTAGGAATTGTCGAGGCTACATCGTGGTGTTTTCAAGGAGTGTTGGGCAACCTTTGATTTTTATAAATTCCATGTTTTACCTATTTCACTTTTTTAAAATTAATTAACATATGTGATTCATTTGCATGTTAAGTTTTTGATTTGTTTTGAGCCCCAAATTGAGTTCCATTTTGGAAAAAAATTTAGGGTACTATTTTGGGTCTTTTGGAGGAGTCATTTGTTGTCATTTTCCTGTCTAAATGACTTTACTAATGTTTTGATCCTATATTTGATAGTGTGGTAGCATTCAAAGTCTCTTAGAAAGGAAAAGCTTCGGCAAACTGATTTTAAATGTGTGGTCGTCCTAAAGGTAGGCTATGACTTCCTTTATATCTAGATTGAACTCGAATGTGTGAAATCATGTTGATTAGTTTGAATTGGGGGCGAGAACCTAGTATTCTTGCCTCTCTTCTTAGATACCATGTTTTAGGTTTCGTCAGTATTATTTCTAGCATAGTACCTTACTAGTTGGGTTGTTTGTGCATTATACGTTAATTATTTGAATTTTCTTGCTTTCTTATTCATGTCCAGCCTTAGACTAGGATAGACCAGTGTTTCCCTAGACTCTCAGACTTTATTGCTTTACTTTTTCTCCGTTATCATTTCAGGTAAACTAGATCCATGTAGACTGGAATAGCAGACTTAACTATTACAATGTGAGCCTTAGTTTGGGAAAATTTGTGGCTTATTAGCTCTTCTATCCTCTCTCTCCTTATTTCTACTATTCTGAGGTGTTACCAAAGGTTTATTCTATTGCGGCAATTTGAGATTGAGTACTACTAGGATGGGAGCCTTTTGTTGATACCTATGGATGGACGGCGTCCCACAGTGACTTGACTTGACATGGGATTCTCCTTGGAATTGACACACCCTTGGCACTCTTGTTAGTTAGGTTTTGAGTTGGTTGGTGGTAGTGATTATTTATGGTTCAAGGCTATTATTTCAAGTTCGAGGTTGATGTTTTACGATTTGATATAGTTATTTGCACCTTGAGATTAATGACTTGGGTACGAGGCCCATATTTGATTACCTTGGGTTCGAGCCCCAAATTCTATCATGTTGGGTTCAAGTCCTAAGTTCTACCACTTTTGGTTCGAGGTCTTAATCCTATCACGGGTTTGAGGCACAGTTCACTTCTTTTGGAGATGTGTTTTAATATCATATTTTTGTAGTCTTAGTTATGCAATCTACCTGACGGACTTATGGGGTTCCGTTTGGGTTTTATTCTAACTTGTGCATGAGTGTACCTTGTGGGCTCTTATGGGGTCCAGTTAGGTTTAGTTTAGCAATATTAAGATTTACTTTCGGTACGCTCGTGTGCTTCATTTCATATTCTCTTTAACCTCTCTTTTTGTCTAGATTTTATCTTTTCAAATTGTTTTTTCCTTTCTTGCTTGGTCGTCCTGTGATGCCTATTGAGTAACTTACTTTGATATTTCTTCTACACTCTGCATCTCGTCGTGATGAAGTTCCTAGTACCAGCTACCAACAGTGAACGTTTGTGTCGTCTTTTGTAGCATATAGATATCGGAGATGAGGGTTAGCACTTGGCATTAATGGTCAGCATGTTTCCTTCTGTATTTATGTTAGCTTTTCAGTTACTTTGAGACGGCTTGTTGTGGTCCACTTTTGGGACTACTATTTATCTTGTTAGACAACTCTGTACTCGTGACTTCCAGGTTCTGGGAGGGTTTTTTTGTATATAGTTTTTGGTTTGCTTCCCGTTTTTGTCTATGCTTATTGATAGCATAACTTTTGCTTACCTCCACTACTGTACTCACTAATTCTTGTTCTGGGTATGGCTCAGCTTACCTAAAGGTGGGTTTTAGTAGGTGCCATTATGATTCGATATGACGGTTCATGACAAGTTTGTATCAGAGCCACATGTTCACTGGTCTCACTTGTACAAAGCTAATACCTACTAGAGTCATGCGGATCGGTGCAGAGAGGTCTGTGTCATATCATTTGGAGGCTACAGGATTTCATTAGGAATTTCTCTTTGTTTCATCACTTTCATACAGTCGGTGTGCTATTGGTTTCTTGGAATCTTCTTTCTTTTACTCTTTACGTCGGATGGCTTGTACTCGTGGTAGGGGTGCAGCATTACCCCCAAATAGAGAGTCGGGTAGGATCAACCTTGTCACCCTTAGACGAAATATGGCGTGGGATCTTCATAAAGCTATTTCCTAGCTTTTTACTGTGCCAGGTGGCGTACGATAGGCTCCAGCACCAACACCAGCACCAGCTCCAACACTAGGTCAGCTTGCAGTAGAGGCACCCAAATACCACCGTGGGGTGCCCAACCCTTGATTGTGGCCGGAGCTATACCGCTATAGGAGAAGGAGACGCTCAAGGTAATCTTGAGGCTTTAACCTCCGGGGTTTTTTTTGGGCTGTGGGTGAGGATGCATATGTGTTTTTAACTACCTATCGTGAACGGCTACATAGTTTGTGTCTTGAGGAGTCGAAATGGGCTGACTACACAACATATATGTTTGATGGTCCAATTAGCCAGTGGTGGGATACATTTATCGAGATTAGACCATATGGGTCTCCTCTGATCATATAGACTGAGATTATTGAGGCCTTTTGGCAAGGTTTATCCCCTGCAGCATCAGAGATGGCCTCCGAGATCAGTCCTACATACTGAGAAGGAGAGAGTTTGGTGTTTTGTTCATGGGTTGAGGCTTTAGCTGTAGATTGAAACTCAGTTCATGCTCTCCATAAGTCTTTCTTTTCTGGATGTTGTTGATCATCCCCGCACTATTGAGGAGTTCCATTATGAAATCAAGGGGGCATCGATAAGAGAGCCAGATATCAGGGTAGCTACAACAGGTCCCGTTCCAGGCAAATTGGCTCCTATGAAGGGCTCATGTAGCAGTATCAGCTGGGTCAATCTATACGGCCATGCATGATTCATTGTTGGCTTCAATGGGGAACCGGTATAGCAAGAGTGATATTTGCTCCAATTAGAGACATATGTCCTAGTCTTGTTCTTCAGGCGATGGTGGTCGTTCTTCTAGGGGCAGTTCATCGTCGAGTTGATTTGATTGTGTTGAGTTGGGTCACTAGTCCAGAGATTCCCCTCTGCATAGGTAGATTTCTCCTGCTCCATAGATAGCTCCCCCAGCTCTACTAAGAGAATTATACCAAAAAGATTGTTATCCATTCAGTTTGGTTGATTCCAACTTCAAATCCAAATTTTCTTATCTAAAACCCACAAAATTCAAGTTTCAAGAAAGCAAAAACCCCAAAATATTTAGAAGGTTATAAGTACTACATGATTAGAGTGATGAAAGGTACATTTTCTCTCTTCAATTCAATTTATACTCTCCAAAGGCTGACATGAATTTAACTCCATGACTCAGTCGGAGACATTAGTCGGGCTCGCCGACTTACTCGATGAGTGATCAGATGCGGCATAATCTCTCTTTTTGATATAAATTGCAGATCTTTAGGTGTTGGATACCTTTTGCAAGCTCGAAGGAATTCACTTTCCATGGTTACTGAGTCGTAGATTTGTCTCCATGCTCGCCAAGTAATTATCCTTTCTCTACAGAACTACCAAAATGGTTTGTCGATCAAATCATACCTCACACATTAAGTTAGCGAGTTAGTGTTATTCTTCTTTCCTCACTGAACTACTTAGAAATTTTCAACAAAAGTGTGTTTTTCACAACCTGAAGTACATCCTAGATGTGACATGGAATACGAGTCCTAGAGAGGCCTTACACAAGCCACTAGTCATGCATACCACAAAATTATTTTGTAACAGCCCGTATTATGCATATGCTTGTTCTTTTCTTGTGATACTTGACATAGCCTTATAGTGTAGGTGAGGGATCATGTTTCTTATATGATTAGTGTTGGTTTAAACTAGCTCGGAAGGTGATGTGATGCCTTGCACGTTGTAGCATGTGTACTGCAGGTTATAACTCCAACGGAAAAATTTAAACTCCAGACGGGAAGGTGGTAATTGAGCTTAAAGTTGAAAGTTAAGTTCTAAGTTAAGGAAAAAGAGATTAATAATTAGAAAATGGATTAAAATAGGTGAGTTGCTTGCTTGACTTAACTAAGCTAGTAAGTAACAAGTAGGTGCATCACCTACTTTGACCTATTGACCGGTCCAAAGAACTATGTAGGTGCCTCACCTACTTGAACTATATGGATCTAGTTAAAAAGGACAAGGTTTATAGATCAGATTTGGGCCTATGCTAATGGACTCACTTGAGGCCCAAATTATGTTAAATAAAACAAAATGAAATGAAAGCCGAGCAGCCAAATCTGTCAAGGCCCAATATTTAAGCCCAAGTGAAAGCAAGTAAATGCATCGCCTAGTTTGACCTTTTGAGCTGCTTGATGTACATAAGCAACTGCATCACCTACTTGACCAATTAGTGGTTGAAAATGAAGCTTTCTAGTGGATATTCTTAAAGGTGAAGAAAGCTCAATATAAAGATATATTGGCAACTATTCTCATTCATTTTAACACACATTATTGAGGATTAACTCAAGCTCTTTCTCTCTCTTTTCTCTTGAGGATTAAACAACAACCTTAAAGTTCTTCTAGGGTTCTTGAAGAAACCCTCATCTCTGTAACACAAGGTAAGTGAAAACACTTATGTATTTAGCTTAATTCTCCCATGGATGATTAGGAAAACATGTTATTCATGCTCAAGTATAGGTATAAAGGCATAACATTTCCAGAAGCTACTGCTCACTTCCTTGGTTATTAAGATACTTTTCTCTTTTTCTTTGGTTTAAGTGTGAAGGGAAGTTGAAGTTCTAGAGGAATTCAAATTATAAGGAGAAGTTGCAGAAATTGAGGTAAGGTGACTGCTCCATTTTCTTCCTCCTTATGTGTGAGTTTGAGTGAGGAATTAGGGGTGTGCTGTCTTAAAGAACTCAAGGGGGTAGTGAGTTCAATAATTGGTTGTATGATAAAAGAATATTTGAGGTTATTTTATGTGTATTGTTGTTGGTGCAGTTTGGGTAATCCTGGAAAAGGATATATAATGTATTTATTAGGCAAAGAAGGAGAGTGTGATACACATTGTTTTAAGGGATGTATGGGCTCATTATCCGTCAAAGTTAGCTACTATTTTACGAGGCTCACGGTGTGATAGCTGCTAATTTAAATTTATCATGACTTATATTGTAGATTAAAACCTGAAACGGGAGGCTGAATCGTGATAGTTGTATTGATCAGAGGATAAGATATGTAAGGCTATTCGATTCAATATTCTTCAGCATGAAATCTGATACATGAGATTAATATCAATAAGTGAATTTCCTAAGTTCTATTCCTAGTAAACGAAACTGGCAGCGTATGATCTCCAAATAGCTAACAATATTTCCCCCTCTCCTTAGTGTATAGAATTAGTTCATTATATGTTCAGTACTCTATACTTGTGTAATTATCCTCCTATGTGCTGGTATAGAAATGGTATTTGCAAAAGCAAGTTTGGTGAATCCTCCTCTTAGTCAGTTGAAGTCAATTGTGTCATTTAAGCTCACAAGTAATGCATTGATGTTACATAGCTCCTTATATTATTGTTGCTTCCTTGAAGTATTATTTTCATGTCTTCTACTACTTCCATAGTCCCAAATATGAAACATGATTATGACCACCAAAACAACAATCTCAAAGATTAAAGAATCTAAGTAAAGCAATCTGTATAATTAAGGGTCGCAACTCAGGGACGAAAGCCTAGCATGGGCCGATCCCAATTGGTATAGAAGGGTGGCAGCTCAGGGGCGAAAGCCTAGCATGGGTCGATCCCAATTTGTATAATTATGAGGACCGCATCCCAGGGGTTAAAATGCCTAGCATGGGTCATCCTCTTCTACCACTGATCAGCTGGACATTCGTATCAAATGCCTTATAAAGATCATAACACAGAAAGGTAAAGACAAGAATGTAACATACATGATTCCACAAGAGTTAACCAAGGTGGTCTTCTGTTCTAATTTATGTACACATATATTGATACTTAGTTTCATTGAACTCTTATTTAGATATGTTATTGCCTTACATATTCAGTACATTTGACGTCCCGCACGGGGGATGCTGCATTTCATGCTGCAGGCACAAGTACTTCAGCTAGTAGACCTCCTCAGTAGGAGCACACGACACTCAGCTACTTTCGGTGAGCTCCAGATTGATTCAGAGCTTTACTGAGTCCTTGGTAGATTCATTTTGGTATTGTATCATAGTTAAGGGTAAGGCGGGGTCTGTCCCGACCTACTCTAAGGTTTTCTATCTTTTAGAGGCTTTGTAGACTTATGTATATGCTTCAGTTGCATCTTAACAAGTTGTGGCCTCAACGGCCAAGTCTTGTATATAAGTTTTGTGTCTAATTATGTTGGTTCATATCGCTGCATCCTATGTGAACTTGTCACAAGATTGGCATAGTTATATGCATAGTAGGCACATGTTACATGTTGGTTCTCTCGGGCCTTTAGGGCATCGGGTGCCTATCCGTCTTAATGGGATTTGAGGCATGACATATTTGGAAAATATAAGAAGTTAAGTAAAAAGTCTCATATCAAAAAATAGTTTTACGGGATTCATTGGACCCGCAGTAGACATTCCAGATTTCACTCATCCAATAGAACCAAAATAGTATTTCGTACTTGTGTTTCAAAATGGAACACAATTCGAGGCTCAAAACACAGCGAAAACCCAACATGCAAATAAATCACACTATAATCAATTATAGAAACACATGCCGCATGTAAAACTCAAAATTGACCAAAATCGAAGGATGCCCATCACGCCTTGAACACTCCACAACATAGCCTCAACACTTGGGTCTTTGAGCACCCAAAATCGAGTTAAAATGAGTAAGATAACACCAAATCAAATAACCAATATCAAGAACTCGAAAAGAGCTACATCAGTCTAGTTTAACACGATTTTACCTCGACTGACATGCACCCAACAACTTCCAATCAATCTACAGTGAAGCCATCATAAAAATGAATCCTTCACGCTTTAAATCACCTTATTTTGCCAAGAATTGAGAGAGATATGGGGTTTTGAAGTTTCCAAAATGAGCTGATATTTCTGCTATATATAAACCGAATTTCAACATTTTTTTCGGAAATTGAAAACATTGACGGCGTGTTAAGAACTCATTCAAAGCCCCATGCACGCAAACGAGATACACCCAACCGCTATTTTAAGTCAAAATTCACAAATTAGCTTGAAATCCTTCAGACATGAACAAATGGTCAATCTAGAAAAGAATTCAACATTTCGAAGCTAACCGCACTGATGGAATTCTCATTTGAGCCTGTTTACTCAAAATATTAACTAAAGTCAAACATAGGTTTAAACTTTATACTTTAAATGCCTAATCGCACCGACTCAGTGAAAAACCTCGGGAGTCATGACGACCCTTCTACTAGCCTAAAATGACTCTTTCGGAGCTGATGAAGTTGCCATAATTGGATTTTGAGGTCATTTTTGTAAACATCTGAAAAAAATGGCCATTGTAGAATCGAAAGACCCCAAAAGACCGAAACTCGCATAAAAACCAAATAAACAACCAGGTGACTGAACTATCAGTCTCACAAAGTCATATATGACTTTGCTTCTCTATCGAAGAGCTATAAACAACAAACAGGAGGCATAAACACATAAATGACCTAAAGGTCATTACAACATGTATTACTAAAAAGGACTTTTGTATTCGAAAGTAAGAGTAAAGAAGTACCTAAAGGCTAAAGCAAGCCAGGAAACTGCTCCCATATATCATGCTCGACCTCTTAGGTAGCCTCCTTCACTAGACAATGCGTCCACCAGACCTTAACTACATGAATGGCTCTCTAGAGAGACTGCAACACATCTCTCACATGATTAGCAACTGGCTCATCCACAAAGGTCAAGCGACCATGCAACTCTATTGCGTCATACTAGAGCACATGAGACTCATCTGGAACATAGCAGTGCAACATTGAGATATGAAAGATTGGGTGGATAGTTAATAACAGCAGAGGTAAAGCTAACTTATATGTAACCTCCCCAACCATCTCGAGTGTCTCAAAAGTCCAAATATAACTAGGGCTAAGCTTGCCCCGCCTCCCAAATCTCTTCATTGCTGACACGCGAACCAAAACTCTATCACCAACTGAGAATCTCAAAGGTTGGACTACGATCCGCATAACTCTGGTGCCTACTCTGAATTGTCTGAAGCCTATCTTGATTCATCCTTACCTGCTATAAAGCATCCTAAATCAAGTATGTGTCACACGGTCTAGGCTCTATATTCTCAAACCAACCAACTAGAGAGCAACAAAGCCTACCATATAAGGTCTCAAATAAGGCCAGCTAAATGTTATAATGGTAGCTATTGTTGTACGCAAACTCTGTCAAAGGCATGACTTGGTCCCACTGATTTCCAAACTTTAATACACAAGCCCCCAACAATATATCCTCAAGAACTGGATAGTACGCTCTGACTGACCATCAGTCTGCGGGTGGAAGGTTGTGCTAAAATCAACATGAGAACCCAACTCCTGTTGAAAAGTCTTCTAGAAGCTAGAAGTGAACTGAGCACCCTGATCTTATTTAATAAAGACTGGCACACCGTAACACCTCGTATATGTAAAAGGGAAAAGGAAAAGATTTTGGGAAGTTGCATGTGCGAGCCACGGAGGCCAACCCCAACCCGTGGGTTGAACCAGGGACAATAGGTTAGGCCGTGGGTTGGCAACCTTGGCTAAGTTACAGAGTCCCATGACAATGGCCTGACCTATGGACCGTAAGCCAAACCACGGTCCGTGGATCAATGGCCCAAAAACAATGTTCTGACCACTATCATGTTCCACCAGGATGGGCCGTGGGTCCGACCACGGTCCGTCGACTAGGTTTATGGGTGGAAGGTCGATGGCCAGTTGGCAGCTAACCTCAAGGGTAGTTGGGTATTTTTCTAATTAATTAGTTCATATACTATGTCATTTTGCCTATGTATGGAACCCCTATATAAATGATTTCAACATTCAAATTAGTTCATTCAACTCATTCTCTCAAATTCACCAAACGAAACCCAAAGTGTTCCTCTCAAATATTTCTCTCTCTAGAACTTGGAGAAGAAGAAAGAGTTGGAGCTAGGATCAAGGTAAAGTCTCCATTCCTCAAGCATTTGTGGGCTTTTTAATCAAGGTATGATCGTTTTTCATCCTTGAAATCCATTCTTCCATGGAGACCCTATGATTCCCCAATTGGGAAGATGAAATTCCCCAATTCGAGTTAGGGTTTCTTCCAATGTTGTGGTTATTTATGAATGTTGATCCAATTGGTTGGATTATGATTGTTCAAGATTGAATTGATAGGGTTACATGCTTTTAGGATGAAATTACATGTACCCATACCTAACCCAAGTCTAGAAAGATTAAATTGATGTAAGTCGGTTTTATACCATGAAAGGATAATTTGTGGGTTTAGATGTATTCAATCTAGGACTGATGAGATACATTAGAATTGAAGCTTATATGATGAATCATGATTAAATTTCTTTGAGATTGAAGTTCATGAGATAATTATGAATTGAATTTCTTGAGATTGAGCATATAGAATGACTATGAGATATAGGACTTTGAGAGAAAAGATTATGTTGTCAATTGGCGACTAGTGATGTAATTGTTTTGGAAGGAATACTTCCCACATAGATCGCTTATGGTATGAATGTGAAATGTTTGCTCACATTGAATGATTTAAGGTTTAAAGGATTGCTCACATAAAATAAATCTAATGCTATTGACTATGATATTGATAAGTCTAGCGGCAATTACTCATGACCTCCAAATGAGATGGATATGAGGCGGCTACTTGTATTCCATGAATTAGGATAAAGAGGCGATTACCCTTATTCCTTAAAGTTTAACAACATGCGACTCCTTATGTTCTTAAGATATGATTGGACAAGAGGCGAGTACCCATGATCCTTATAGAATGACAAGAGACAGATACCCATGTAACATGTTTTTGGTCAAGAGGCGAATACCTATGTAACATGTTGTTGGATAAGAAGCGAATACCCATGATCCATATGTTAAGTTGGACGAGAGGTGAGTACCCATGATCCATATGTTAAGAAGGACTAGAGGCGACTACCCATGTTTCATTAAACAAAGGCACGAGGCGATCCCCATGTCTATAATAGATAAACTAGACTATGTTATGATGTATGATGAGCTTGGATTGTTACTTGAGTTGCCTTGCATGTTATGCTTGACTAGAGGTGGATGACCCAAGTATTGACTAAGGATAAGTTGAGGTTACTTCAAGAAGTGTTCCTCTTATTATGATTTATGTGCATTGATTATTCTTACGACTTATGTTGTTATTTCTTATAATTATGTTGATGTTTATGTTGGCTATTATATTTAGTACATATTTTTACTAACTCATGAAAAAACAATAAACTATACCTCATCCAATAATAGGTGGAGGCGATCATAATCTAGTATAAAGCCCGAGGAAGAGTTGGGGTGTCGAACCCATATGGAATTGTAAAAGTTTGAATTCAGTTACTAGAAACCAAACATCTTTAGTATATTTCGAATCTCCTGAACTCAAAGATATTAAAACTGATGAGAGCATCCATCTAAGGTTCGATTTTTTTAAATATTTTGGTAGTGAAAACTTGGGCGGAGCCACAGCCGTGTTTACTAGTTTAGCAAATCCTAGTAATAGTTAGGAAGAAAATCAATAACATTACTGATCCTTGTATGTCTAATGATATGGAATATAACATGGCAAGGGTTCAAGATAAAAAAAACATAACGACAATGAGGATTAGCATTATTTATTAATAGTTAATCTGGTTGTATACCTTCAACAATCAAAAGTATTACAGGCATCAACTTGGTTGTGGATCTGAACCACAATATTTTCACCAAAAATTTCCAGCTGTCAAATTACCTAAAGCTAGAAGCTATAGCCTATATAGGTAATAGTCTGTAAAATGGATTCATAACCTGGAAAATAAAGCTACTTTTGCTAGGAAAAAACATATTCATCTTAACAATTCCCAGGATCGGGATGTGATCTACAACACTATTAATTACCATCCAAATACTACGGATGGAAACAATGTGGCAACCATGCTGGTGCCTTAAGTTATATATATATATATCCTTTATGACCAAAGAAAAAAAACTGGATAATAAAGCAAGGTTTTGCTAAAAGGAAATGTCTGGAAAGATGAAGATTTATGAAGGCTAAAGTGAAAAATGCAAAACACAACAGCTATAAAGGATGGACATAGAGGGACTAAATTAGAGTAGAGAACTTTAAAAACATTCTAAAATGGACATTTCATTTCATAGCATGCAATTTATCAAGTTTAGACATCATAGTAGAGATAGTTGGAAAACATAAGTCATACCATCATCCTCTATGCAAGCTAGCATCATCTTAAAAAGCTTTGAACACTAAGAGAAACTTCTTTAAGCATGTCTTAGTTCATCATTAATCTTGTTGTGCGAATAAGCCTTAACCGACATGAGAACATGTGAGCTATAACATGATCACCCGATGTTACCCACACCGAAAAGGGTTGTCCTACTTGCCTATGGGAGAACCATGAACTCTTAGGTTAGCTGATTCTACTAGCTAAATATTCTATAGGGGTATATAGTTTATGGGATAAGGAGATTACTACTAAAAACCCGGCCTCTACTAACATGAGGGCTTCCATCTCAAGAGATTGCTTCTAGAAACGCGGTCTCTATTAACGCGAGGGCTTCCATCTCACTATAATACCCACTCGGTATTAAGCATAAATCCCACTGAGTAGTTATTAAGTCTTAACTTAAGTCATGTCTCATGGAAGGATATACTTGACAACTAATCCAGTTAGTTCACTAGGATAGCTCTTTAGATCATGCATGAGAAAACCCTTCACCGTCCATGTCTATATTTAAATCTTAGATTCAGTTAGGTGGGAAAGCTTTTAAACCTTAGAATCTTCATTATGTGAGAAAAAAATTCACATCATGTTAATCTTGTGTTTATGAGAATGTCCTTTCAGTCAACACAAGAACAATATCATAATCATTGATACTTTACTCTCAAAGCATCCTTAAAGCATTTGCATAGATTTCATAAAAACATGCATAATCTCATACTTTGCCATTTCAAGGTTCAAAGACTACTTTCAATCACCACATCTAGAATTAAAGCATTAGACATGAATTTAATTATAATTCATGTGATTCTACCACTTCTTTCATAATTTCATAAAATTCCCCTTTCATCAACAAAGACCCACCCACATCTTAAGATCATAATTGAGAAATATGGGAATTACATGGGTTTTTGAGGATACATACTATAAACATAGGAAATCATCAATTAATGTTTAGTATGACATAATTCAGTCCTTAGAATCATGTTTGAATGGAACCCATGACTTTTGAATAAAGCCCTAGCAATTGGAGATTTCTATCTTTTTGAAATTGGAGATTTTGAAAGAACATAATTATTGGAAGATATCCATAGATGAAAGCTACCATAACTTAATAACAAATCCCGATTCTAAGATTCAATGGAGGAATTGAGCCTTGACCTTGATCCTGGCTTGAACTTCATGTTTCTTCTTCTTCTTCTTCTAGTTTCTAAAGAGAAATATTTGAGAGGAGAGCTTTTGGGGATTTATTTTTCTTTTGGGAATATTGACTTGAATGGGTTAGTTTTAGAGTTAAAATCATTTATATAGGTGTACTAAACTTAGGCAAAACAACCTCACTTTATTTTAATTAAAATCGGAAAAGACCATATCCCCCAACTTGCAAGTGCACTATCTACATTTACGAGAGGCACCACGAGCCATGGTCCCCTCGGTGGGGATGGACCAGTAGCTAGGAAAATTTTCCTTGGCCCCTAAAAAGCTATGGCAACTCCAAGAGCCTTCCCACGAGCCATGGTCTTCACCACGAGCCGTGAAGTGGCTCGTGAAGAGGGGCTGTTTTTGGGTAGCCTTGGGGAGGCTACGGCCTTGCCCACCACGGGCCACACCACCAGCCGTGGTGGTGGTCGTGGTTAGTGGGGCAGTGTCTATGGGAGAGTGGACTGCCCTAGTCCTCTCCCCTTGTCACTACCCAGGGGTACCCCCTAGATGTAACATGGGGTACTCCAACCTGAAGGGGTCTTCTACAAGCCCTTATCATATCATAAACATAAGTAATAGAAATTGTGCGGCATTAAAACTTTTTACAATCGAAGTCCTTCATAAAACTCAAATGGAAGTCTAGACATTGTCTCAATAACCATCTGATGCAATCAAGATTCAATAAGGGTCACAACCCTTTACAACATAGTCTCAAAAGAGAATGTAAGAAAGAAACTAGAATTGAACAACTCTTTACCTCGAACCATGAGTAGAGCTCACACTAAGTAGAGCTCATTGAGAAGTCACAAGTACAGTTCATTTTCATGTCATAGTTCATATTCTTGTCATGTAGGGAAATAACCTTAACCGACATAGACCATGTGAGCTACATAGAATCCGGTGTCATGCCCCCACACCAAAAAGATGTGTCCTACTTGCCTAAGGTAGAACTAGTTTTTAAGCTTAGGTGGATCCACTAGCTGAAGACCTATGTGGGAACACAATTACGGGAAAAGGAGATTGCTACTAGAAACCCGTACTAACTAAGGTAAAAGGTTTCCATCTCATGAGATAAATGTTTTGGGAACCCGGACTGACTGGCGTAAAAGGAACCCATTGAGAAGCCTGACTATCTCGTGTAAAAGCTTCCATCTCATATTCATATCCACTCGGTGCTACGCATATTTCCCTTTAATATTCATGTTACGTTTTAACTTAGGTTCATGTTCATGAATGAATTCCCTAGCACTCAAACCAACATGGTATCATGATAGCTCATAGATTCATTAGGTGAGAATAGCCTTTCAACCTTTATAATCTTTAATATGTGAGTAAACCTTTCACATCATGTTCATAGTGTGTTCACGAGAATAGGCTTTCAATCAACACAACAACATTATCATAGTCATAGACATTTCATGCATAGTCATGTCTAAGGGTATGGGGAGAATGATCTTTAAACAATACCACAATTACACCATAGTCATACGATCTTTACTCTCTAAGTGAATCAAAAGCTCATACACAGTTCACATAAACATGTACAAACCGTCATAATTTACCCTTCAAGAACCATGAATCACATTCAACCCAAACATCTAGAATTACTACATTAGATATGGATAATATCATTATTCAATAAACTCAATCAATATAGACATAATCAAATGACATGCTTCTATAATCAAACAACCCACATAATGAAATCACAATTTAGTAATATGCGGGATTCATGTGTTCTTGGGACGATTTCATCATAAATCAATAATAAATCATCAATTAAATCATAATCCATCATAAATTAACGATTGAAAACATTTTGAAACAGAACCCATAACTTAGATTGAAACCCTAAGTTTTGGGGAAATTGAAAGCTTCGAAATTAACTTTTGAAGGGACTCTATGGGTGAAAGCTACCCATAGATGAAAAGACACCATACCTTATGAAGATTCCACACGAAATTGAATGGAAAAGATTAGTCCTTGTACCCTAGACTTTAACTTCTTCTTCTTCTTCAATGGAGGTTTTAGTGAGAGAAATATCGTAGAGGGAGGTGGTTGACATTGTGAATTTGGGTAGTTATGATTTTGTGACTTAGTTTAGGGATTAAAACACTTATATACTTGGTAAAACATTATACAAAATGGCATCACTTAATAGTTAGTTAAAATGGAAAACCCTAAACTACCCCTCAACTAATCCCCAAAAGTTGCCTTCCAAGTGTGAAGCACGACCCCCTCACTTACGGACCGTGACTTTGCCAACGGCCCGTTCTGGTCAAGTGTGGATCGAGGGACTGGGAGCTGAATTTGGGGGATCAACCTACGGATGTAAGCCACGTGGCATGGACCCATCCACATGGCGTGGGGCCTGGCCGTGGCTACAGCCTTAGGCAGATTCCAAAAAGGCCTCACCCATGCTGCCCCCCTACGGAGTGTGGGTTGACCCACGAGGCATGGGTGCCTTTCGTGGGTCAGTGCCTGGCAGCCCTGTAGGACTTTTCCTCAAGGACACAAATTTGGTCCTTGTGTTTGGGCCTTGACGTTCTAACAGGAACACATGATTTGTAAGGTACGGGAAGATGCTTTCAAGGCTCAAACCATAACATAACGCTCTAGCATAGTCTATTAGTTCCAGAGTTTTACATTATCTCCCCCTTGGGAGCATTCGTCCTCGAATGATGATTTACACACCTTACGGAAGTAAAAACTCAAGACTAGCAGCCCATCATGCATGCAACATCAAAATAATGCACAATTCAAAGGAGAAAACATCAACTCCATCTCAAGACACAATCATTGCAATACAAGGAAATGGGAGCTACATCCATAACCCATTATGCACAAAACTCATCAATTCTTATAAACATAGAAGGAACTACTTTCCCCAACGCAAAGCAAGTTGAACACAACAATATGGAGCCAACATGCTATTTCATCAAAAGCATATCAAAACATGTTCATCAAATCTTCTCATGAAGTAAAATATGCAATCATCATACTTAAATGCACAACAACATGAGGAACATATAAATCATGAAAACTCATTTTATACTAAACATGAATTCTCACAAGAACATGCATATCATAAGGAAAATAATGAAGAACACATATAGCACAAATGACTTCCCAAAACACCAAACTCAAGAGAGACTAGTTACCTTAAGCTTGGTTAGAGTAGAAAAAAAGATGAGGATAGCGGGACTTCATATCGGCCTCGGCCTCCCATGTAGCACCTCAACTAAATGATTCCTTCATAAAACCTTTACGAAAGTTATTTCCTTGTTTCTTAACCTTTTGAATTGTCGGTCTAAGATCTCTATCGGAACCTCTTCATAGGAAAGGCTCTCATGAACTCCCTCCCCTTCTAAGGGAATGATGGATACCGTATCAGCAATACACTTCTTGAGCATAGAAACATGAAATACCAGATGAACCAGAGCAACCTTATTCGACAATTCTAACTTATAGGCAACCTTCCCAACACGTTTCAAGATTTTATATGGGCCTACATAATGGGACTAAGTTTCCCTTTATTGCCAAACCTCATCAAACCCTTCATAGGTGAGATTTTCAAATAGTCCTAATCATTAACTTCAAACTCTAGATCCCTTCTTCTAACATCGGCATAAGAGTTTTGCCAACTTTGGGCCGTCCTCAACCTCTCTCTAATGAGTCTTACTTTCTCACTGGCCTTATAAACTAGTTCGGGACCAATTAGAGCAATTTCACCTACTTTAAACCAACCAACTGGAGACCTACATCTCCTACCATGCAATGCTGCAAAAGAAGCCATGGCAATAGTTGAGTGGCAACTATTGTTGTAGGCAAATTCTACTAACGGTAGATGGTCATGCCAATTACCTTTGAAGTCTATAACACAGGCCCTCAACATATTCTCTAAGGTTTGGATGGTACGTTCCGCTTGACCATCAGTTTGGGGATGAAAAGTGATGTTTTGATGTAATCAAAGACACAACTTCAAATTCAGGTGTCAATATAACCCAATCGAATGGGTTGGGATCAAGTCCTAAGGGAGTGGTTGCAAGAATTAATAAAAATGTAAAATCAAAATCTAACCAATCATAGCTATAAACATTAACAAATAAAAACATACTAAATTTAAAGGTGACACGAATGTCAATTATCAATGGGTGGTTCGTATTCAACTAATGACAAAAATAGAAAATATACGAAGATACGAGATAGGGAGACGGGATTCTTGGGATGTGATACGAATATGAGATAAAATATACTATTGGGTAAATGCTATTCATAGTAAATCGCTGAATATTTGTAACTAGGCTAGCATTTAGTGGGGCTAAATTCTCTATCGAGCAACTTACCCTGAATCTACTCAGTTTCTCTCAATAACCGAGTTGCAGCACTTAAGCACAACCTCCACATTAGGCCATTCACTCTCTCGAGCTGAATGTGTAGGAGAAGGTCTAGGATTCACTCTCTCAAGTTGAACCACGATGACCTAATAACCACTGGCTATCAATTTAGTAGTCTTAGTTTTAAAACCTCTCTCTCGAGCAAGCCAAAAACACTAAAATAAAATCGTATTTGAAACTACAATCCCATTAAGTTCAAACACAACTACTAAAAAAAATCACATTTAAACAACAAATAGACTAATAATAAGTAATACCCAAGAGGAAATTTAACCCATATTCACAAAATCACACACCAAGAATTGGGGTTTTAACTAGAGATGAAAAAGAGATAGAAATCAACACCAACAAGTGTTTCCATCAAGTGGGTATGATAGAAAATGTCTTTAAACACGTCTAGGATGAGGATTCGTGGATACCCACTTCCAATTTCTTGGAGTTGAAAACCTTTAAAACCTTCAAGATCAAGAACAATGTATTCCGAAAAATCTCAGAACTCAAAACTGAAAATATTCTAAGTCTCAATAATAATTCCCTACAACTTTATTCATTTTATAAACTACAGAATGAAATAGGTATTTATAATTTTGAAAATTTGTGCTCCGAAGGACCACTCGGTGAAGTTAGTTGGGATCGTCAATAAACTCGGCGATCCGTCCTTTGGTATGGTTCATCGCTTTACAACTTTTGCCTTCAACATCTTCGCATTTTGATTCATTGGGTGACATGGAACTACTTCCCGGAACTGCTCGGCTATGCGCCGACTACTCCTTTTTCTCACAGACTTGATCTTTTACTTTAGGGCTTAGCACACAGGAACTTTGAGCGAGGTTAAGGCCATTCGGCGACTCACCTAATGCATTAGGCGATCCTCAGGCCTTCTTTTCTTCGTTCATTTCAGCTGCCTTATTCCTTTTAATCCTTAATTCTGTTTTCCCATATCTTCACTTGCCTGTAAGTTGGATAGAACTAGTGGCTTGCATTGAAAAATGCAATCAGGAGATACGAGTCACCTTAGTTATGTGGAAAATTCCTCTGTGTACTAGATACAAGTTAAATACGGATGGTAGTGCTTTACATAATCCCAAAAAAATAGGAGGGGGAGGCATTTTAAGAGATGATCAAGGGAAAATAATATATGCTTTTTCAGTACCATTTGGTGAAGGAACAAACAACCAAGCAGAGGTTTAGGCTGCCTGTTTCGATTTAAATTGGTGTATACAACATGGTTACACTAATATTATATTAGAGGTTGATTCTTAATTATTAACCAAGTGGCTATTGCAGGTTGCTATTCACCCTTGGAAGATACACAGGTATATACAGGAATTACATATTCTTGCTAACCAATGTGTGTTTTTTCAGTGTGTCCACACTTACAGCGAGGCGAATGGTACTGCTGATCTATTGGCCAAACATAGTCTTCAACAAGACATTGTACAAAATTACTACACTCATCATCAATTACCTCTACCAATTAAAGGAAGCTATATGCTAGAGAAATTGGGAGTACAAAATTTCAGACGCAAGAAGCTTAAAAGGATTAAACAACCACCTTGAACATACTTCAAAATCCTTACAGAGAAGGCTTTTAATTTCAAGTCACTCTATATAATTATGTCCAACATCTCAAGGACAACAACATTACATTTTGACTTGTTAACCTATTCGATTTACTATGTCCTTTATAAGTATAGTAGTTTGTTTAGTCTTAGTTTCATTAATTCTTGTAAGGGGAGAGTCTCCCTTATTTATGTTTTATTAGTAACTTTGTATGAAGAGAGGATCCTCTCTAGGTGCTTAGTTTTAATATTACATCTTATTGTATAGGGTGGAGTTAACTAACCTTAGTAGGTAGGTTAACTCTTGTCCCACCTTAGGTTGGAGGTAAGGTATATGTCCCCCTCCTTGTACATTTTGTTTTCATATATGATAAGGCCTGGGGGTGTTGCTTAGCCCCTGACCCCCTCAAGGCTTGTTCAAATTAAAAAAAAAGGATTTAAATTAGATATTGAGACAAAATATGCATTTGAGGACACTAATTTAATCAAAAGATAGCCCTAAATGAGTCCAAATTGTGGAGTAATCAACACCCCAACTTAAGCTTTTGCTTGTCCTCAAGTAAAACTGAAGTTCAGAAGTTCAAAAAGGATGTCTCAAATAGTGCTACACAAGACTCAACTTACTCATGCAAGGTTCAATTGTGTACTTAAAGACTCAAGTTGTGACACACAATTATCAAAGATTCTCAAGATCACAATACTTGCTTCAAATGCAAGTTCAAGCTCAACTAAGGTATTCAAATGCCCTCACACAAAAAATGATTCCATATTCACACAAAATGGTTCAATCATTTAGTGCTCTAGAATCAAATGCAACGCTCACACTCACAAAGATGAACATAATGCATGCTTTCACCCATAGGTTTTCCCGTATTTTCCAATTAACATTTGCTTCAGCTCACTCAAGATAAAAAAGGTTTTTCAAGGCATGTAATGGAGCTGAGTGCAAAGGTATGGTCATTTAGGCTCAGTGACTTTTATCATCATGAAATGTGGTGCTCACAACACTCCCTTTCTCCTTCTTTCATCATTTTCTTTAGTTCTCATAAGTCATCCCATTATTCATTTTCCATGGATTGTTCGCAAACCCCATTTCTTTTGTACTTTATTCCATGACTTTTTTTTCATTGTTTTCTTTTCTCTTTTTTTTTTGTATGGAGGGATTCCATTTTTCTCAACACCATGGGTTAAAGGGGACTTTTGTTGCACTTCTTGACTTGCCTAACTTAGGCTAGCTTATGCTTTTGGCCTAAGTTGGCCATTCAATCAACCACAAATCAAGAGGATTATAGCTAGTGGATTTAAGAAAGGTCATGTTTTCATCAAGTTTCTTCCAAAGAAAGGTAAGGCTCAAAGGGTGTTCGAAAGAGGTTCACACAGTCACAAGGTAGGCCACAAAAGAGCTATATGTCAAATTGGCTCACACTCTTCGAAGTTGCCTAACATTATATCAACATATAGTCTTAGTTAGATGACCGAACCAACGAGGCAATTTCTAGGTGTCATCATGCATGGTTCACGGTAAGCTCATCACACAAGGCATGGACACCAAAGTCAAACAAGACTCCACACTTTAGCTAGTGTGTAACGTTCATCACAATAGACTCAATTTGATACTTGGCTAGTGAGAACGAGATGCAAAGACCTCACATATTGTCTATGTAACTTCACTTGGTCTCATCGTAGCCGCACATTCATGTTCATTCGATTATGAGCACTTATTTGAGTCATCGATATTGATCAAAATTGAGACTCAAATTTTCTAAAGAACAACCACATTCAACACATACGAGAGGTGGAATTTTTTTTTGGAAGGGCAAAATATCATTTTTAATTAAAGCAAGAATCCACAAGCTCAACATCCACAAAAAGCAGTGTAAAACAAATTTAGCACAAAGCCCAAATATATAAACAAAACATCAATCACAGAAGAAAGGTGGACCTCAACCCCCCACAAATAAATGTATTTGTCCTCAAATGCATATAATTCAATACTATCCAAAATTTAAAATAGTGAAAGATAGAGTAGGGGGTAAAGAGGGGATCATGTCTACTCAGTTTCTCCATCTGTGTTTGGTGCATTGGTCTGGATTTGGGCATCAATCACCATGAAAGGAACCATAGCACCACACTCATCAGGGGCTGCCATGGGTGTATCCACCAAAAATCTCCGTACAGTTGAGAAAAGTCGCCGTGCCCATGAAGGAACAGAGGTATCTCGAGGACTAGGCCTCTTGCCCTTGATTTTATCTCTAGAGGGGTGTTCTTGCTTGCCCTTCTTTGGAAGATTCAACCTCTCTTCATTCATTTTGAAATTCAGTGCTCTAATCTTTCGGGGTGGCACGATTTTCCCAACAACTTTCGGTCTAGCCATGTCTGCAAGGCTTTGAGGTAAAGTTAGAAAATATTCAAACAAGAGCATTGAAAATAAGTTGCAAGCAGACTCGCCAAAATGGTCGGTGAGTCGCCAAATTATTTCGGCAACCTTGGCTTCTCGCCGAAAGTTACAGAGTCAAACAACACGTATAACATGAATTTAAAGGCGTCATGGGGACATTAGGCAAACCGCCGAGTGGTTCGGCGAGCTCGACCCAGCTCGCCAAATGAACCAACATGCCTATTTTCAACCCAACTTCTCGAACTCAACCCCGTGATCTACGAAAACCAAAATTAAACAATGTGTTGCTGAAAATTCAAATAGTTACCATATCATACGAGCATAACCCCATAAGATTTAACATAATCCAATGCACCAAATTATGGGGTTTCAATATTTAGAGCAATATGGGTAATGTTTTTAAATTAAAATTAGGTATTCAAACCTACTGATTCTGTCAGAGAGGTCCAGCACACAACAACAGGATAAGATTATTGCGAATGAGTACAATTTCGATAGAAATAGCTCACGGTTTGGAAACCAACCTATAATGCTGACTAAATTGGGATTGAATCGCTTGACAGCAATGTAATCCAAGTACTGAGCACAAATCAAGAACTAAAAGACTCAAAGAATGCAAAAATATAGGGAATAATGTGCAGGTGTGAGGTTGGAAGAATGAAAATGCATAAAAGTGAAAGAGTTTGAAAATTTAAACCTTTAGATTCAAAAACCGTTTAGTTCTTGCCCATTGGTGTGGCATTAGTCGTGATCGTCGATCCATTCGGCGTCATGCCAAGCAATCCGTTACTTCGCTGAGTTTTGAAGAACGCCCAGTCAATTTGGAAATCCAAACAACAGTAAGAATCGTAATCGCCGACCAGGTCGGTGACTCGCGAATAATTTCATGGGCTCGCCGAGTTTGACAGACTCTCCCTCAAAGTGGTCTTTAGTCCAACAACGTTTTGAGTCGGGGTCGTCGACCTCTTTTGCGATGCGCCGACTGGGACCGTTTCGATTGCCAATATCCTTCTTTCCTAACACTTCCCACACTTCATCATTCACAACCAACACACCATTATGTTACAAACAAACAAAAAGCAAGAAAAGGGTTTTTGGTTGCCTCCCAAACAGCACCTTACTTAACGTCATGGCACGACGCAAGTCCACCTTCAAACCTCATTCTTAGTGTTAGCCATAGTATCACTAGGAAAACCCCTCTGCTGTCCTGGATTAAGATGAGACGATATATGAGCCATTTGGGTCTCCAACTGCGTGATCGACACTGAATGGGAGGTGACGGTCTAACTAAGGGTAGACACATCTTCTTTCATTTCTTTTAAAATCTTGTCTGACCCTTCAACTTTGTTGAGGATAAGAGAGAGCATAACCTCAGACCTACCACCTTCTGAATCCTTCGGCTTCTGGCGCTTATGAGGAGGCATATACATGTCATTCTTCCCATTCTTTCGGTTTGGATTTCGGTGTCTCCATTCTTTGTCGAAATCCTTCCAACCATCCGTTCTAGCTCAACCTTGGTTACCACCCTGCCTAGGGTAGTTTGAATGATAACCACTGCCTTGGTTGCCTAGAAAATTTACCTCCTCATTATACAAGGCTTCAAACTTTGTCTCCTCAGGATTTGCACACCCGACCCCCACGGCATTGACACCACGGCCACCAGCACTCATGACATTCTTAGATAAAATATCATGTTGCGTCATGATCTTGGCGATGTTTTGGTCTCTCTCATGGTCTTTCTCCATCTGCTCCTTAGTTAGCTTGAATGTGAGAGGGGAAACCTGGTCTTCACAGGTGTACCACTCTCTGTTTATCGTAGTCATGCCATCTAAAAGTTGAGCTGCTATCACATAAGGTTGCTGCATCAAACTCCCGGAGAGAGTTGGTACGCAACACCCTTATTTACCGAATCTAGACTCAGGTAAAAATATTGGAGTAGCACGTTATCAGGCAAGCCATGGGTTAGGCATTGAAGCACCAATTTTTTGAACCGTATCTAAGTTTCGTGTATAAGCTCCCCTTCTAGATGCTTAAAGCTCTAAATGCTATCTCGAAGAGTGATAATCTTCGAAGAAGGGAAAAATTGCACTTGAAATGCGGTCACCAATGCCTCCCAAGAAGTGATGGATTCACGTGGCAACTCAGCCAGCCACTTGCACATCTCTCCGATCAACGGGAATAGGAATAACCTGAACCGGACCGACTCTTGGGAGATGTTCTTGAAAGGGAACTATCCGCACACATCCACGAAGTTTCTAAGATGCTCATGAGGGTCCTCATGAGCCAAACCACTGAAATGCCCCTTTAGTTTCAAGAGTTGCAACATGGTACTCGTGATGTGAAATACTGCATTCCCATCAGCCGGAGGCAAGAAAATGGAACCAATACTGCCCATGAGATGGGGGTCATTGGCATAAGGCTCATGGACATTATTGAGGTTTCCAATGTCGTCTTGATGGCCTACTTGGCTGCCATTGCTGCCGTTTACAGTCATACTTCCTGTTTCCAACACAATCAAGCAAAAGAAAACCAAAAATTTAGTAAGAAGAACTATAACTAAGAAGAACAAAAATTTTACTAAACTAAAAATTCTCAACTAACACCACTCCCCGGCAGTGGTGCCATTTTGAAGGTTTCGACGTAATAAAAGATACGACTTCCAATTCAGGTGTCAATGATCGCGTGCAGTAATATAACCCAACCGAATGGGTTAGGGTCGAGTCCTAAAGGGGTGGTTGCAATAATTAATAGAAAACTAAAATCAAGTTCTAATGAATCATAGCTATAAACATTAACGAATAAAAGCATACTAAATTTAAAGGTGACACGAATGTCAATTATCAATGGGGGGTTTGTATTCAACTAATGACAAAAATAGAGAAAAATACAAAGATACGAGATAAAGAGACAAGATTCTTGGGATATTATAGGAATATGGGATAAAATATACTATTTGGTAAATGCTATTGATAGACTTTAGTGGGGGTCAATTCTCTCTCTCGCAACTACCCCGAATCAACTTGGTTTCTCTCGAACACCGAGTTGCAGTACTTAAGCACAACCTCTACCTTAGCCCATTCACTCTCTCGAGTTGAATGTGTGGGAGAAGGTGTAGTATTCACTCTCTAGAGATAAACACATGACGACCCAATAACCAACGACTATCGATTTAGTAGTCTTAGTTTTAAAACCTCTCTCTCGAGCAAGCAAAAACCACTAAGATGAAATCGTATTTGAAACTCCAATCATATTAAGTTCAAACACAACTACTAAAGGAAATCAAATTTAAACAGCAAATAGACTAACAATAAGCAATACCCAACATGAAATTTAACCCATATTCACAAAATCACACCCCAAGAATTAGGGTTTTAGCTAAACATGAAAAAGAGATAGAAATCAATACCAACAAGTGTATCCATCAAGTGGGTACGATAGAAAATGTCTTTAAACACGTCTAGGATGAAGATTCTTGCATACTGACTTCCAATTTCTTCGAGTTGAAAACCATCAAAACCTTCAAGCACAACAATAATGTCTCCCAAAAACTCTCAGAACTAAAAGTTGAAAACATTTTAAGTCTTAGTAATAATTCCCTACAACTTGATTCTTTTTTGAAGCGACAGAATTAAATAGGTATTTATATTTTTTGAAAATTTGTGCTGCAAAGGACCACTCGGAGCAGTTAGTCAGGATTGCCAATACACTCCGCGATCCGCCCTTTAGTCTGGTTCATCGCCTTTTAGATGTTGCCTTCAGCATCTTTCCGTCTTGATTCATTGGGCGACAGGGAACTGCTTCGCGGAATTGTTCGGCGATGCGTCGACTGCTCCCTTTCCCCGCACACTTGACCTTTACCTTCAGGGATCAGCATATTGGAACTTTGGGCGAGGTTAAGGCCATTCGGCGACTCGCCTAATGCTATAGGAGATCCTCAGGCCTTCTTTTCTTCATTCTTTTCAGCTGCCTTGTTCCTTTTTGGTCCATAGTGTCCATGCTTTGTCTCTAAATCCAAATACCTGAAACTGAAGGATTTACATCAAATATTGAGACAAAATTTGCATTTGAGGACACTAATTCAATCAAAATATAGCCCTAAATGAGTCCAAATTGTGGTCTCGTCAAAAAGTTGTGCTAAGCTTAACCTCAGTACCAAGCCCTTTCTGGAATGGCTTCCTAAAGTGTGAAGTAAATTGAGTACCCCGATCTGAAAAAATGTATAAATGAACCCCATGCAACTTCACTAACTCCTTTATGTACAATTTGGCGTAGTCTTCCGCCGAAAAGGAAAACTTGACTGGAATATATTGCGCTGATTTTGTCATTCTATCCACAATGACCCAAATAGATTCATGTTGCCTTCGAGTAGGAGGAAAACCCACAATAAAATCCATATTCACATCCTCCCACTTCCAAGTGGGAATAAATATATCTTGGGACAAGCCTCCCGACCTTTTGTGCTCGGCCTTAACTTGTTGACAATTCGGACACTTGACTACAAAACCCGCTATATCCTTCTTCATACCTTTCCACCAATAGACTTCCTGTAGATCACGGTACATCTTGGTGACTCCCGGATGAATGGAATACCGCGAACCATGAGCTTATTCTTGAATTTTCTCTCTCAAGCCATCAACATTCGGAACACATAACTGACTTTGGTACCTAAGCACCTCATCTGCCCCTTGGGAGAAAGCCTCAAAGGACTTTTTGAGTACCGATTCTTTTGACTCAACTAATATGGGATCAAGGTCTTGTTTAGACTTCACGTCCATCATAAAGGATGATTCGGAACTAGTATAGACCATGACACCACCCTTGGTGGAATCCACTAGTTGAACACCTAGCCGAGCCAACCTATGCATATATGAACCAATTCTTTCTTTGCATCCTCTACATGAGCCACACTACCCATGGACAATCTACTAAGGGCATCCGCAACTACATTAGCTTTCCTGGGGTGGTAAAGGACGCTTATGTCATAATCCTTCAAAATTTGTAACCACCTTCTTTGTCGGAGATTCGAGTCTTTTTGGATAAACACATATTGAAGACACTTGTGATCGGTGAACACATCAACATGAACCCCATATAGATAATGCCTTCATATTTTCAAGGCAAATACTATTGCCGCTAATTTGAGATCATGGGTTGGATAATTCTTTTCATGCACTTTGAGTTGCCTTGAAGCATAAGCAATCACTTTACCAAGTTGCATAAGCACACATCCCTAACCCACTCTAGAGGTGTCACAATAAACAACAAAACAATCGGTACCCTCCGGTAAGGTCAACACCGGAGCGGAAGTAAGTATATATTTCAACTCTTGGAAGATTTTCTCACAAACCTCTGATCACACAAACTTAGCTTTATTTTGAGTGAAAGCTAGCAACGGAGAAGAAATGGAGGAAAAACCCTCAACAAACCTCCTATAGTAAACGATTAAACCCAAAAAGCTTGTAATATAGGTAGGGGTTAGAGGTCTAGGGAAAAACTTGACCACACCCGTCTTCTGAGGATCTACATCTATACCCTTGCTCGACACAATATGACCAAGGAAGACTATAGATCTTAGCCAAAACTCACATTTACTAAACTTCGCATATAATTGGTGGTTTTTAAGGACTTGTAATACAATTCTCAAATGGTTCATGTGTTCATTATCACTCCTTGAATAGATTAAAATATCATCGACAAACACGATCACAAACATATCAAGGTAGTGTCTAAACTCTCTATTTATTAGGTCCATAAATGCTGCCGGGGGATTTGTCAATCCAAACGACATAACCACGAATTCATAGTGACCATACAGTGTCCTAAAGGTCGTCTTGGTAATGTCAACCCCTCTCACCCTTAGTTGATGGTAACCCGAACGAAGATCTATTTTGGAGAAATAGTTAGCCCCTTGAAGTTGATAAAACAAGTCGTCAATCCTCGGAAAGGGATATCTATTCTTTAAGGTCACTTTGTTCAATTGACGATAGTCTATACACATTTTAAGAGACCCATCCTTCTTACTCACAAACAATACTGGAGCATCCCATGGAGAGATACTCTGTTGAATAAAACCCTTGTCTTGCAAATCTTTTAGTTGATTTTTCAACTCTTTCAACTCAGCCGGAGGCATTATATAACGAGGAATGGATATGAGTTGCGTATCAAGTAAAAGATCAATGCAAAAGTCTATTTCTCGCTCAGGAGAAATACCGGGCAAATCATCGGGTAAAACGTTCAGAAACTTATTCACTACCGGAACCTACTCTAGAGAAGGGGCTTCAGACTCAACGTCCATAACCCTAACAAGATGGTAAGTACACCCTTTGGAGATCATTTTCCTAGCTTTGTGACAAGAAACAAATTGACCTCTTGGGATAGGGTTTCCCCCCATCCACTCTAGAATGGACTCATTTGGGAATTGAAACTTTACTACCCGAGTCCTAAAATCAATAGAGGTATAACATGCATGCAACCAATCCATACCCAAAATCACGTAAAAATCTAACATGTCTAACTCCACCATATCCACCAAGGTAACTTTATGGGACAAAGAAATAGGTCAACTCCTATAGACTCTTTTTGCCACCACCAAGTCACCAACCAGGGTAGAAACCGAAAAATTCTATATTAACATTTTCAGGAGTATTTTAAATTTCATGGCCACAAAAGGTGTCACAAAGGAAAAAGTGGCACCAGGATCTAACAATGCATACAACAGTGTAAAAGACTTGTAACATACCAGTCACTACATCCGGGGAACTCTCTTGGTCACCTAGGGATTGAACAGTATGAAAGCGGTTTTACTTGGGAGCATCGGAACTTGAACCGCTAGGAGGGACTTGTTTGCCCTCTCTTCCTTGAGCCTTTAACATGGGACAATCTCTCATCATATGACCGCTCTTCCCACAACTATAGCAACCATCAGTGCCAACAAGGAACTTACCATCATGTTTCTTGCCGCACTTTGAACAAGTACGCCCAAAGAAGATCCACCACTATTGCCTCCTTGAGGCTTAGGGTTAGGGACCCTACCTTTATTGACCCTTGGGGCACTAGAGGATACTTGGTTAGAGAACCTTCTCTTGAACCTTGGTTTCCCTTGACCCTCAAATTTACCCTTGGAAGAATTCCCATCATCGGACCTTGCTCTCTTCGTTTCTATATTATTTTTCCTATGTCTTGACACCTCAACTTTTTGAGCATACACCATTAGACGTGAGATATCCATATTATCATGGAGCATTGCTGCATAGCATTCCTCTTCAATCAAGTCAGACACCCCCGTCAAGAACCTACTCATTTCATGCCTCAGATTTGACACCAAAGATGGAGCATACTTGGACAATTCAGTGAATTTGAGTGAGTACTCTTTCACACTCATGTTCCCTTGATGAAGGTTGATGAATTACTCAACCTTAGCTTCTCTCAATCCCCGGGGAAAGTATCTAGCAAGAAACTCGGATTTAAACCCTTCCTAGTCTATGGGACCCGTTCCTACCGGCCTATTGTCTTTCCATTGTTTATATAAAACTTGAGCAACACCCTTTAATTCGTAGGCGGCTAGTTCCACATTCTCTGCCAACATTACTCCCATAATTTCAAGTATCTTGGGAACCTCTTCCATAAACTCATGATGATCCTCTCCCCCTTTGGAACCATGAATTTCTGGGGGGGTTTGTAGCGACCCTTTTTAAAGAGACCTAACTTATACTTGCGATATTAAAAAATGATTAACGAGGGCATACTGATTATAATCTAGTAGAGGGATTCGATTCATAATGACCTCCGAAAAGTAATTTCAGCAAATAACCGATGAGCTTTTCATGTACAAATATTATTCTCACATTCAAGGATGAAGTAACAAGAATATTATAAGCTTCCGAGTACCGAAATCAGCCTGCTCATGCTTCACACAAACATTCGAAACAAATAGTAAATTTAGTATATTATAGGACTTGGGTTTACACACCCCAAAAAGATAAAAACTTATAGCGATACTTATATTACAACCCATGGTGACATGACCAAATCAGCCCTCAAATGCTCATGTAAATATACAAAACATAGATTATGTACAAGTCCCAAGGTTTATACAAAATATATATGCCTATATGCAAATGTGATCTTCCTTAAAGCTTTCAAAATCTCCATCTTCAATGGCCAACTTCAAGCATCCTCTCGATCATTCCCTACGATAGAAACAACTATCGCTAAGCATATAGCTTAGTGTTGTAAAAACTATAGGTTCGGAGCCCTCAAATTCGCCAAGTTATCATTCTCAAGTAAAGGGCAGCATAATTGAACATAATAAATAAATCAAGTAAAAAATATATAAAGAGTATCAAGTTCGATATTTAAAGATCCAAATGTCAAGAACTCTCATAGCACAGTTTTCCAAGAGATTCAACAACAAGGCTCGCCCAATATATACATCATGTCGTCTCACCAAGCACAAGCAGGTATCAAGAAGGGTCAAAACCCAATAATCAAGAGAACCAAGAACCATATTAAAAATGGCTTTCTAGTTCGTACTTAAAATGGACAACTTCCATTCTTAAGACGGACTAAAAATCCAATGTCAAGATGGTAAATGATCCGAATCAAGAGGCATGCCAAGAGTGACAAACTCACAGCCACAAGAAGGACAAAGTCCCAACAAGAGTGCCAAGTGATCAAACAATACATACAAGTGGGCGAGCTACACAAGTGTCTTTAATGTATTAAAGAGTACCATTACAACAATGCAAAGTGACAAGTGGTAACCAAGGTACCAAAGTAAACTAAGAGATATACCAGGAGGTAAAAAGAGTACAAGTATAAGTTTATACACAAACCTCAGTTCTTTAGCATAAAAACAGACCAACACAACTTCACGAGTTCAAATCGTAGACCAACTAGCGTATCAAAATCTTCAACTCGCACATGAGGATATACAACCTTAAAAAATGAATTCAATAACTTATTTACTTACTAGTAGCACAATAATGATGGCGTAACACAGGGTTATCATCACAAGTAAGCCTAGCCTTTACAAATAAGACTATACTCCCAAAACAGATATTCTGCCCAAGAAACGCACTTTATGTCGCAACTTAGATTTGAAACAAAAAACGGCCAAAATAGAATTTATATCCTCATAAAAAATGTAGGTACATCTCTTAAGCTTGCAAATAATCAAGAATTACCACAAAATATGCTTTGTACAAAAATATATAATCAAGACACTAACAGTTGAACGTACATGATTTCTAATCCCAGAATCTGGACAGAATTTGTCATATGTGGAGTCCCTTATTTCGTATCCATAACAACTAAATTAGAATTTTAGATAACCACAAGGGTTGTAGGTATACGAATTAGCTTTCCAAAACATATTAATTCACTGTAAACTAAGTTCTTTTGAATGAGATATGCATCAAATACCAAACACTACCCAGCTCAGAAGCAGATTTCGTCACTTACCAAAAGGGAGTGTGTGTTTGACGGATTCCAGCCAAAAGGACTTAGTTTTTCTCTTGATTTTGAAGAACAACTGTTTAATTAATGCTATAATGTTCTTAGACTTGAGGGAAAACGAATTCAATCAAAGGAGGTGTAAAGATATATAGCTACAAAAGTTGTCCTTGTGACATGGGAAGATATCACCAAAAGGGGCTGCCCAAAAAGCATACATATATATCTATATTTATGTACTTAATACCCACACTTCCAATGTATAAGTAAGTATAATTAGATAAATATGCAAATACCCCCATACAATACTTTAATTTACGATAACAATTTATGCTAAGCAAGTTTGCAATTCACAACATTTCAAGTTCCAAAAATGAGAATAAAACATATTCTAGTAATTACAAGATGATGTAATGACATGTGACTATTTGTTTAAGCATTTAGGGGTGTTACAGGGTTCATCCTAGCAATGTTCCTAATCCTTGAAGTGGCCGAATTCAAATTTGGATTAGTCGGAGAAACAACCTCCCAATTAGCTTGGGCCGTCATGGCTTAGGCTTGAGTTATCACGGGTTGAGTCAATATTTGGAGAGCTGACCTTATTTCCACATTTTACATATCCCCCACATCAATAGTAGCTTGAGGAACTTTAGGATCTTGGGGACCTTGGGGAGGAAGTCCCTCATTAACATTCTCTTCTTCCACTCTTCTTGTATTCATATCCTATAGACAGAACAGAAGGGTTAGGAAAAGGACTTTATCGAGTTAAAACTCTAAGGCACAACTAAAAAGTAATGAAAGAATTGAAATTTTCTAAAAATCTTATAGCCTCTCATTCATAAATGTGGCGCGCTTCACACTCATGGACAAGACTCTACTAGATGTGGTTTATCAAACATCATCCTAGAATCATTCTAAACCTTGTGCTCTGATTACCAAGTTTGCCACGAGCCAGGGGTACCCCCTAGATATAACACGCCGTACTCGACCCCGAAGGGTTCTTATACAAGCTCTTAGAATGTAATAACAATAAGTAATAGAAATGATGTGGAATTAAAAACTTTTTACAATCGAAGTCTTTCATAAAACTCAAATGGAAGTCTAGACATTGTCTCAATAACCATCTAATGCAATCGAGAATCAATAAGGGTCACAACCTTTTACAACATAGTCTCAAAAGATAATGTAAGAAATAAACTAGAATTGAATAACTCTTGTCCTCGAACCATGAGGACTCACCGAAAGCGTGGAGAATAGTCAATCGAAGCTTTGATCAAGAAGGAAGCACACCTCAACAACCGGGCCCTACACTTATAGAAAAATGTAGAAAATATGGGTTAGTACAAAAATGCACTAAGTATTGAAGCCATGTATAAAAATCCTTAAAATATGCAAAAAGGGACAATTTAGTTGAAACCATGCATTTTATCAACTATAAGAGTCATCATGAACATTAGTATAAATACATAAGTCAAACCATTTTATAAGCAACCCTAAGCTATACTTGTGCAATGCACAGACAAGATTCCATAATCCTATCTAATACTAAGTACCATCTTTAAGCCACCATAATCATGCATATCATACATTGACCTCATCCATAGCCAATACTCATAGACAAGGAAACATTCATGTTCATTAACTTGAAACAAGGAAAACCACTCATAGAAAGAATCCATATCACACATGCATAAATTCATATATCTTCATATCATAAGGAAAACACACCATAACCCATTTTAAAGCCTACATATGCAATGTATAAGTGAAGTGCCATACCCCCACTCACACTAAGTAGAGCTCATTGAGAAGTCATAAGTATAGTTCATGTTCATGTTCAAGTCATAGGTCATATTCCTGTCATGTAGGGAAATAGCCTTAACCGACATAGCTCATGTAAGCTACATGGAATCCAATGTCATTCCCCCACACAGAAAAGAGGTGTCCTACTTGTCTAAGGTATAACTAGCTTGTTAGCTGTAACGACCCAGAAAATGATAGAGTGAAACTAGAGCCTCACATGTGAGTTTAGAGTCGAGAACTTAATGAAATGATTATATTTGAATTTGACCCAAAAAGTTCTTAAAATGTGCTTCGGAAGTTACCGGAAACTTGTTTA
>JAJOOD010004845.1:0-28659 GCA_029582525.1 Solanum tacnaense
ATCACCTATTCTCATCCTCAATTGCATTACTTTCTTGTTCTCAACCCACACTTGTGCTTCTTCCTCTATAATTAGGTCTGGTCTTTCTACTGTTACTAGAAAGAATGATTTCTCAATCTCTTCCCATGGCCAGATTTTACCCCAAGTTTCCGTATCACTCTCAAAGTCGAACCATAAATCACAACAAGTCGTGATCTTGAAAACAATTAAATCAAAATGAGCTTCCGCACTTCCTTCCAATCACTATCTAAAGATTTTATATCCCTATCACTCTCATCATCAAAGGAAAAGCCACCTGTGATGCATATTTTCAAAATCACTCTCATTATCTATAAAGAACGCATTACAAAACAAATCTTCAAAAAAGCTTCAGTTTTATTGTTTCTCTCAATGGTGCCACTATACAGACAATCTACATCTAAATCTCTTTTAGGCATTTCATCGAGAATCTTGCAAGCATATGATGTCTTCTCCTAACTAATTAAACAGCCCGTAACTAACTGCTCATATGGCAAATCAATTAACTTTTGTGTAACAATATATAAAATTCTGACCCCTGTAAATAATTTAGAACTCTTCTTGGATTTTGTTAGTTCTATAGCTTAGAAAGGGGCTACAAATCCTTGTTTTTGTGAGCTTAACTGATCTATCCTTGTAAAGCTTGCATCTTCTTGATGCCTTGAAATGAATCTACTTACTTCATCAAAAAAAAAAAAAAAAATCTGAAAAAAAATAGAAAAAGAAGTGAACTGAGAACTAACCGAGGAACCTATGAACGGAGGTACGACTGAAGAAGACCGACGAACAGGTGGAGGGCGACGGCGGCCGACGATCAGCAGGAAGCAACAATCAGAGCAAAACGACGTCGTATTTGTGAAACTAATATAACAACTCTGCGTGACAAATAAGATTAAGGATTAGGCCATGAATTGGGCCACTGTTAGTGAACAAAGGGAGTAGTGACATGCTAAGATAAACGTTCTAATCAACCAAAGTAATAGATCAGAATGTCTAGATTGGATAAACGAGATAACCCATCTTAGTTAAAACGGATATATTTTTCACAAATGAGCCATCCAAGACAAGTAAATTTATTTAAGGTTCCCGGACATGGTTCAGCAAGAGCAAAGCACCATAAGTTTTGACTCCAAATAACAATATATATCAATCCAATGCCTGTACTAGATGTTAAAGTAGCTTGAAAGAAGATGAAGTCACATGGTAATTTGAAATCTAAGTTAAACAAAATGCCTTCTTGAAAGCATATCTAACTTTACAATTCATAAGATGAAGTGACCATATTATTACTGTGACACTACTGCCAAGACATTCATATATATATACTAGTTTTTTGACAACGCACGTGATTACCAATTCAGAAATATATTTATAGTAAATAGTATTGCTTATTTAGGCGAATATTTGAATACTAAGGTTAGCACAAAATAATATTGCAGATTATTTTGTGAATGTTCAATGTAGATCGTTATTTATATCTCTTATTTACTCGAACCTATGAAGATCGTCAATGAAAAATTTTATTAGTTAAATGCAATAATGTATATATTTATTTCAATTTGATGAAGATGTAATTAGTCGTATCTCACTAATATTACCTTATAGACGATATTTTTTGTGTATTTTTATATATTCGGAATAACAGTATATTCCTTCTGTAATACAAGCATCAGAAAACGCGTGAACCATACATTAAGGCAGTGGTGGAGCCAGGAATTTCACAAAGAGTGTCCAGAAATAGCTCATTCCAAGGAGGTAAAACCACTGGGCGGCAATAACTTGTTGTGTTAAGGGTGTCCAAAATATGTTATTTAATGTATCATTTTATTTGTATGTACGGTATTTTTTTCCAACAAATTGAACACCCTGACCACCACCATGTGGCTACGCCACTGCATTAAGGTATAAAACATACAGGGCAAATGTTGAAGCTTAACAAACCAAATGTGAATATCTAAACTTCATTGCAATATGCATAAATAGAAGCTAACAGAACTCCACTACACTACTGACTACTACTTGTACACATAATTCTATGTTAAAACAAAATAAATCGAGTAAATAACCTTTTTTCCGGGCAGCGTTCTGAGACGACGAGTATGGTGACTTCACAACCACTAATCGGAGCTCCAATAAACAGTGGTGGGTTTATCTTAGCGAGAACACTGTTTTTCCTCTCCTTGTTTCACACACGCTTAAGGGTATGCGTTTGCTGTATTGAATGAATGTTTTGTTGGTGAATGCTGAGGATTGGGTTATTTTGGTGTTGGGCTGGATTGGGAAGAAGGAAAATTAAATTAAATTAAATTGGGCTAAAATTTGAACAAGACTAATTAAGGAGCTTTGTAATCTTAATCGAATAAAAATAATTAATTTAATTATAAAACTAATTAACTCAGAATATAAACTAAACAAAATTAACGAAATATTTATTTAACTAAAATATAAAATCTTTTGAGATGATTTTCAGATATTTATAAAATACACTAATTATATAAAACATATATATTATTTTAAAAAAGTGACAAAACTATTTAAAATCACTTGAAAAACTTTGTGAATTTTATAAAATAAATTATTTCAAATAGTTCAAGATTGAAGAAACTCGATGATTAATATACATTGTGGAGGGTTGAAATTGGGTGTCAACATACATTTACTTATTTGTATATATAAAGTCCTTTTTTGACATGTTTATTTAGGAAGTTAAATTTATCTTTCTTTGTTTGGTAGAAGTCATATTTGGTAAGAATTCTAATCAAATACAATAACCATAATTTGTGGGATTGTTTTCCATTTTAATAATCTAAATTTCCGCCTCATTATTTAAGTTAAGACTCAAATTCGTATAAAAATAAATTTCAAGCAAGATATACCATAACTATCGAAACTATAGATACACTACGTAAATAAGTAAACTCCAGCTAATGAGGCTTATTATGTTTCAACTCTTAGCTATTTATGTAAATTTTATTAAGACTTCAGCCCAGCCAAATAGATAGCTCATGAATGCCCAAGCTTAATATATTCAATTGTGGGCCGCTAAAAGCTGGCTTGTTTTCCCAATTATTGGGCTGACCCAAATCTCTTAAAGAGAAGAATAACATAAAATAATATCAATAATAACCAATATTTATAAAATGATGATACTAATAGTAGCTCTAATTATTTTCTACTTTCTTGATAATTAAGGTTTTATACTTTCTTCTATAAATATAAATATTGTTTACTGAAAATCCTGCGTATGCCTACACTATTGAATGATACTATCATAAGTGGTGAGTCATGGTGTGGATGATATATTTTTCTTTAAAACAATGATACATTAAAGCACGTTAGGCTCTTTCTACTCTCTCTTTTCCATCTAGTGTTTAGTATTTAAATTGACATCTGACTAAATTCCGAATTTGTATTGCATAACTTAATTTTTGGGGCGACACTCTCAACAAGATTTTCTTCCATTCACAATAGCTCAAATCCAAAACTTCTGATCAAGGATGGAGTGATCTCAACCATCTCACCACAATCTATATTACTATTCTCTTTCTACTTGTATTTACTCTTCATAGAGATAGCTATAAGATTTATGGGACAATTACCTAGAAGTACATTTTGTACTACAACCTTTTCTATTCGATAAAAAAGAATCTCATAATTCTAAACCGATCTTACCTAAAATCACAAGAAAATGATACATTGTACATACATGAAGAAAAGGAATATAATTATAAAAAAAATAATCTACATTTCTTGTTTCTAAATTCCTTAATTGTGTATGGCTAACATCTCAAATTGGAAAAATAATCAATAAAAAAGAGTAGGTGAATGAAGGGGAAATTAGACAAAAGCATAGGTAAAATCAAATAGACAAATTGTCGGATAAAGGTATGTCATATGATTTGTAGTAAAAAGATGGTGTAAAATATATATATATATATATATATAGAGAGAGAATTTATACATTAGTCTGACAAAGTTGTACAAGGTGCATTTCCATGCATTTGTCTCCCATCACCCACACGTACTCCAACTTAATCATTTTTGCGCGTCGTGTGTTACGTTCGAGTTCAGGAGAATTCAATAATTTTCTCATCAGTTCAAACCTTATTTTTGGTATACCAATTGTGTGGACTGTGGAGTATCTCGATCTAATTCTTTCCGTCTCTAATACATATCAAATCACTGAATTTTTGTACGTTCATATTGATAAAGAGTTGTATCTTCCGAACGAAAGACTTCTAAATCCATATTTTCAAAATGATAACAATCGATTTATTTTTGTTCCGGTCTATATTATATGGTGTTTTTAGCACATTTATTCAGAAATTCACTCAGTTTAAAAAAAAGTGTTTTCACTAAATTGTCCTTATAATTTAATAGTACCTATTTAATATGGTTCCTTCGTTATGTAAGAACTAAGAACTCATTTATATATCTACATAAGGGTAAATAAGAAATTTAGTATCTTCTTGTTATTGTGTAATTTTGAACTAAATATAAAAGTTAATAAAATATTACTTATATAATATGGACGGAGGAAGTATTGAAATAATTAATAAATATTTAAATATAAACCGAGTATTATTAAATATTCACTTAAAGTCACTATGAAAATTTATAATTCTTAATTAATCATGCATGTGGATTAGTTAAAGTTTCACCTCAAACAGGAACAGTACTTTACATTGTTTAATGGAGTCCCTCTTTTGCCAACAACATTTTTTATTTTATTTTTACCTTAGTACACATTTGTTCGAAATTCGAAATAATAAAAGAAAAATAATGAAGGATGTCAGATTATTTTATTTTATGTTTTTTAGAAGTTCAATTATGCAACAACGTAACTATACGTTTGTTGTTCTTTCTATTACTCTGTCAAAATACTTATTGTTAGTAGTAATTAATTATTTTATATTTTATTTTTAGTATAATTATTTTCGAAGATTACAAATACCTTATTTTGTTATTGTATATCTTCTTCTTTTTTTTTACGAAATTTAAATACGTGTCACAAAAATAATATTTTACTAGGGACAAATCCAATAATCTTTAATTTGTAGTTGAAATTTGCCATAAAAAAAGTATGTTGATTTGAGTAAGGAATTAAATCATTTTATACTATCTTTTATGTGCATATAATTTAATATTTGGAATTATAAATAGTACGATAAAAAGGGAACTTACTGATACAGTTCAACCAACTAGTTTACTAACATGGTTGCAACATACACAATCTACATATTGACAATGTATATCATATATATGTATGTATATTTAGTATAAAGTATACATGATTTCGTACAACCATAACATACCTAGTATAGTCCCACAAGTAAAATTTGAGGAGAGTAGAATGTACGTAGATCTTGTCCTTACCTTTACAAGGCAGAGATGTGGTGTTTTTGATAGACCCCAACTTGCCTCAAAAGAGAAGATATTCAAAGCAGAGAACTTACATATTTTGTAAACTAGTTGAACGAATGATCATATTAAATGATTAGTTTGAGTTTCATCTAGAATTCCACTTTTAATTAACCCTATAAATGGATAAGCTCATAATAATATGTTTCTAAGAGTTAGTTTGAGTTTCACTTAGGATTCTACTTCTAATAAACCAAATGCAAGAAAGAATATATGATTATGACATATTTTACTTTCAACTTTCTCTAAAAAAATCTCAAAATTTTCATTTAGCAACCAAACATTACATGTTTTCTCCAACTAGAAATCACTTAGAAAATGACATATCTTACTTTCAACTAGTAGTACTATTCTCTCTATATAAACCAATGAAGCATATGCATCCAAAATACAACTCACATAATAGCTAAAATTTCTAATAATAAAGTCCCACCAAAAAAACAATAATTCAATAAATTGCCTTTCTTAGGTCAAGCCAAATGAGTAGTGGAACTAAACCATGTTCACCATTTCTTGTTTATATATATATGCTCCTCCATTTTTCATTATCTTTGTCAGCATTTTCACTTTTGATATTTCAATTATATCTTGTGATTGTCAAAATATTTTTATGATTGATTGAATTTCGTTACTAACACTTGAAAAAATAACTTAACTTTGGTAAGTCACATGAGCCCTTATACATTTTCACTTTCTATAATTGTCTTTCAAGTAGTTGAAAGTTAAAATTCGAAGTGATATACCAATAAAGGGATTAAAACTCCTTCGTTCTCAACTATAGAAGTCTCAAATTCAAGTCGTTTAAAATTGGAACCCAAAGTGATATATCAATAAGGGACTAAAATACATATTTCCCCATTCTTCATTAGAGTGGTCGCCTAGGTTTAAGTCCTAAGTACGAAGTTATCTTTATTCAGAAACACTTTACCTTTCAATGTGAAATTTTTCAACGTGGATCAATTTGAATTCAATCATGCCTCACACTACTAAAAAATAACTATTTTCCTACCGAATTTCCCAGTAAAAATGCTAAGTAGCTATTCCCAAAAATATTTTAATTGAATCAGTGATAAAAGAAAAAAATATTAATAATATTTTCATATGAAAAAATTAGGAAGTTCCCAATTATTTCAGTAACAATTTGCTTCCCACCATGCATTTTCGTGTAAGCTAATTCGGCGGAAAAAGGATGAAAAATTCATGTTTTATAAAAAAATATTTATTTCTAATAGTGTCGATACGAGAAAGGTCCCCCCCTACCCCTTCACAACCACCACAAAGTAAAAGGAAAAAAAGTATTATCTTTAATTATGAAAAAGATTCAAAAAGAGAAAGTAAGTTAGGTGTGTGGGATATTCTAATCTAATCAAACCAAACAAATAACCAACAAAGCATACATCTTATCTTAATTATGAAAAAGATGACACACTAATTTAGTGATTGCCAGCTAAGTTAAACAAGAACCCACTAACTTCCATTAATATTATTTTGTACTTTTAAAATTCCATGTCCCTTCCCCCAAAATAATGAATTACCCAAGGGTAGATCTATATATGTTGGACAAAACAATTTAAGCAAGGGTACTTAATTAAATCCATTTAATCAATTTGACTCAAATTTTTTTAGGGAAAATGTCTAATTTTTGCCTATAACAAATTGATTTTCGTTTGCCTATGTCATTCGTTAAAATAGATATAAAAAAACAAAAAACAAAAACAAGGCAAAAAAATGATTTAATCTGAATTTATTTGATTTTATGTGTGGATAACTCACATTTCGTAAAAAAAATATATGAAAAATTCTAGGATACCCTTCCTTTCTTATGATTTATGCTACATTAGTTTCATAAATGAGATGGATAAAAGTTTACCAATAATGAAGAAGATTTTGTATTTACCAATCAATTCGATTAAATAGACTAAGCAATTGTTATAATTTATAAATATTAGCCAAAATAGTGAATTGTGTAATAGACGATCATTACCTTTTGGTGCTTAAACTTGCAAAATACGTTGACACGTGGCATTTTATTAGAATGTATTATCATTATAAAAAAAAGGCTTGGTAAGATATATATCTTGTATTCACTAAATTAAAATTCTGAATTTACATCCGTTTCCACATTAATATCTACATCTACCTCCCTAGCTCCGTTGAGCCGTTAGAATAGAGGCTAAGCAAATTTAACTTCATAGGTTTTAATTGTTAAAATTCTTAGTATCGAACTTATTACAATTTTGAAATTATAAGTTTCAAAAATATATTTTCGCGCACATATTTCTTATCGAAATACATGATTTATTGTAGCTAATAAGAGATGAATCGCATGGACATAAAATATAAATTTAACGATTTCAAGTTTCAACCTTTGAATTTATTATTCGACTAATTGCATATTTAAAACTACGATTCATATATAATACACGTTAAGATTTTTTATAAAGTTTTCACTTATAAATTTATACTCTAGGTCAAAATATTAAAACCAAATATATGTAATCAAATTGTTACATCATGAAGCATACATAAAATTTAAATTTGATGAATTCAGATATATAGAAGCTTTGCGTTTCAATCTTTGAGTTTCTTAGCAATATTGAATTTGAATGTACATACGTAATCGAATTGCTACATTCTCCACCGAAAAATACACCACACCTAAAGAAGCAACAAATAATAAAATAATTATGAAAGCAAATTAATTAAGAGTAATATAATAAAATAATAAAAAATAAAGATGGGTTAAATTTTGTATTTATATTTATATTTTTATAGTATTAATAAAAGAGTGCATCGTAGTAAGTATAAAAATGTCGGGGCAACAAACCCATAGTCCGGAAATAACGGGGTACATGTCATTTTTAACAATGTGGGTCACCCTCACATGCCACCATGTGAGAACCCTATGTTCTTTTTGTTTGTTTTTTTTAATTTTAGTTTTTTTATGAATTTTAATTTTTAAACTATGTTCGATATGAAGGAATTTTTAAAATAATAAGTGATTTTCTAGTGTTTGATTAGTAAGAAGGAAATATGAACAGGGTTCTATGGTCGGTCCATGACTCCTGGATGCCGAAGGCGTCTTTCGTGTGATCTCGTAGTTCTTACGGGATGGAGATAATGGGATCGGTCTATGAATTTTGTCTCAAAAACATCTAGGTACAATTTGAGAAATACAATGACATCGACCTGAAAATGTTATAATTAGAGTCGGATCATCGAGGTTGGGAGTCGGTTCTCTGATCGGGATCAGCGCTAAGAGTCGAGTTTCGAGTTAGGTTTATGATCAAGGTCAAGAATTGGGTTTCAAATCAGGTTCAAGAGTTGAGAACATGTTTTAAAATATTTTCCTTACTTTATGTAGAAAAGTCATTTTTTTCATGTTTGAGAAAAAATATATCAAGTTTTTAAAACATAAAAATCGATCTAATATGAAAAAATTAAAAAATATTTTCCAACTTAGTTCCATACCTTTAATAAACAAACTATGTTAATTCATATATATATTTGTATTGAAATTGCTCCATCATAATGACTATTTTTTTTCTTTCAAAACTATGACTGAAATGTGGCCAATAAAAGCTAATTTTACCACATATTTGAATAGAAAAATGCTCTTATTTATCTATCAAATTAACATACCTATAAATTAAAAAAAGGCTTAAATATATTTTAAAATAATTTTAAAAAGAGAATAAAATTAAAACAAAAAAATAACAAGGTAGAATTAGAAGAAAACTGTAAATTCTCTCAAACTCATTAATATCATAAATCTAAATATGTATATTAATAAAATTTATTAGAAATATATAAATATAAATTATTATTATACATTAATTTAAAATTAATATAAAAATTCATATAATTTAAATTCTAAATCTGCATCTAAACATAATAATTTAATTGCAACAACCAAACATAAAACATAGGACCCTCCTATATACTATCAAAAGAGAAAATTTTGAAAAGAAATAAAAGTTCCATACCATTATATAATAATAATATTTTTTTTAAAAAATAAAATAATTGCTCATATAATAATATTTAGGAAATTAGGTGTCAATTTGTGGGGCCCTTGAAGGTGGAATTCCAACCGCCACGGCAATAGACAGATCTAAAGGTAGGACCCACAAAGTATGATCCAGTAATGCAATAACAGCCGTTAGATCCACAAGGATGAAAATTAATTGAATAATTAATAAAAAACGTAATTAAACTATATTGATACTGTTAAAAATATAATTTATTCGTTCATTTTTATTTATTCATTTTTAAATTTTGTACGTCTTTTAAGAAATGATAATTAGTGAGTATTTTATTTTACAACACATATCAATTAATGTATTTAGGTGATTAGGTCTTTGAAAATAATTTAGGGAATACGTGATTATCTGTCGAGGGTAAAATAAGAATAATTTATCTATATATATATTAAAAGTGATATGTAAAAATAAAATTTATTTTTGAAATATCCAACAAGTAAAAGTTGACGAAAGGAGTAGGATTGCGTATCAGTCAGTTTGATTTTGAAGTTTATCTATTCGACTTACCGGTTATCGGGTTATAGACATGTTAAATTGTTATAGTAACCATGAAGATACTGACTTATCAGTTAACAATTTATTGGTTATTAGTCGTTATCAATTCGGTATTGATTATACCGTTAAGATTTGACACACACAAAAAAACATTATGAAAATTACTTAGAAATACGGTGACAAACCAAATGAACCATGTACATGAGTTGATATATTGTATCTTTCTCAAAAACAAACATTGACACATTATAGAATAACATAGAGGTTGAGACAACCAGAAATAAAAACATGAAACTAAACTCTAAATCAAGAACTTTATATATCAAATGGTATGAATGTAATTTGTCAATTTATACTATAGGGTTATCGGGTAATCCGTTAAGAAAAACTCTCAACCCATTAAGAACGATAGCCCTTTAATAAAAATTCAAAACCGCTATCAAAATTACTAAATTAATAACTCATTACCAATAAATTAACAAATATTTTTTTATTCAGATTCTCTATTTTGATTTTGATCAACCCTAAAAAGGCGTATATACTATCAACCCATACAACTTAAATCATAAAGTATGGTAAGTACGGTTAGTAATAAGACAAAAATAGTAACCGCATAAAAGTCGTAACTAATTATATCGATTTATGTGACATAATTTTTTTCCATTAATTATGTTCCCAAAAACTATATATCGTATTTTCTCAGTTAGAAATAATTTGATATTCTAAACTTGATATTTTATAATTAATGAGACGATTTACAGTTAAAAGAAATATTTTATTATTTATTTTAGAATAGAAGTTTGAAAGTCATTTTTCTTTCTCAAATTCAATATTCAGTAAAATAAAATCGACAAGGGGGAATTGCTCAGATGGTAAGCACCTCTCACCTCCAACTTAAATGTTGTGGGTTTGAGTCACCAAGAGAGGGGTAAACAAAATGCGACAAACACCTTCACATGAATTGGAATGGACGAGTATAAAATGATACTATGTCCAAATCAATTCATGTGAAGATGCTTGACGCGACATTAAGTTTAAGGACCCATATGATCATGGGAATTATTCACTTCTTTTTTTGATTTTTTCCCCCATTTTATTTGATAATCAACGTTTGGCCATGATAAATCAAATACAACTTTGTATTTGAAAAACAAAAAAAAACTTTATTTTCACTTTTACTATATTTTCTTCTTTCAAATTTAAACTAATATTTTATTTTTATAAAAATATTTCAATTTAAATTAGATTTTATATTTAAATTATATTTCATATTTTTTAGAAAAAAGTAAATTCAAACAATCAAACATTATTGACAAACTATGATCAAACACAACTTTTAACTTCAACTTCTTCTTCAAAAAGAAGATCAAAATAAAGTAAAAAATATATGTAGTAGTATGTAGTTGCTGGTACATGAAATCTAATCTATGACATCATATAACTATATATCGATTTTGATATATTACTCTTCTAGAGCATATGTGATTGTATGTCTAAAGTAAATTAGTCAAATTGACTAATTTTGCTAGCTAGGTTTTAGAAATTTGAGGGAGGGGGATATGAATCATATAGAAAAATTATATCCAAATTCTAAATATTCTTTATAAAAAGTATAGCCAAACACAACTTCAACTTTAAACAATTCAAAAAAAGTGAATGACCAAATGCCGCTAAGAATGAAAAGAATATTTTTGATACTTATGGTCTAAAATAAGATAAATATTTATGGTTATAAGTTATTGGGATTTTACCAATGATAAATGAGGTGTGTCCTTTTTTTAGACCCCGCTAGTGCGAGATACTTTGTGCATCTCACCCCCACTGCCCCCGCTCCCCACTCCAAGGCCCCACTACCCACCCTCTTCTACTTCTATAATATTTTGATAGATTATATATAAATGTTGATAAATTATTATTTTTTTGCTTATTTACCACCAAACACTAAAAGATAAGTAAGAAATCCACTTATTTTTCTAGAAAATATTTTCTGGAAAAATAATTTCTATTGAAAACATTTCCTTCATACCAAACACACCCTTAAATATTAAATTCATAAAATTAAATTCTAAATGCGTCTCCATCAGAAAAATCGTACTAAACGAGAGGTAATTGTTCGGATGATAAACACTCCTCACTTTCAATTTGTGAAGATTATCAGTTCGAGTCACCAAAAAAGCAATGTGAAGGTTGTGAGTTCGAGTCAGAAAAAAGGTGAGTAAACTCCTTGGGAGGGATTAAACTAAAAATTAAAATTGTACTAATAATAATTTAATTATTTGAGAAAAGTATATTATAAATGGGATGAAAAAATGTAGGCTTTTTAATAGGTTGAAAAAAGTGGGTTTGTGATCAGAGAAGAGTTTCTTTTTAGTCCCAAATATTCTTCTTGGGATTGGTGTGGTTTAAAGTAATTCAATTCCCCCCTATAAATACTCCACACCCTTTCTTCACTTCATCACACTCATAAAACACACATAAATTTTTTTATTTTTTTTTAAAACCTTTCATTTTTTTCTCTTCGTTTTTTTTTTTTTTCTATTAGGGTTAAATTTGTTTCCTTTGCAAAAAATGGTCCTTTTTGTTTTTTTCCACAGCTTTCTTGAACTGCATCTAATTACAATTTCAATTCACAAAATGAATAATTGATTCATATTGTTGTTGCGGTTCAATAAGGCTGTGGGAAGATACAGATAGGGTCAAACAGAATTGAATCGCTACGGAGTTAATCGGTTGTTTTGAGTCGAGGATCTATCAGAAATAAATTCTTAGAGTAAATATGTATCCTATTCTTTCAGATCTCACTATGAGATTACATGGGGTATGTTCTTATTGTTTTATATAGTTTCACGATATGGTATGCACGCTTTTATTTGCAGATCTATATATGTTTTAACTTTTTTTTTTTACATATGATTTTTTTTTACCAACTTGGTATTATTTCTCTATAAATGCATGGATTTTTGCAGAGAATTAACAGGTGTCCATGATGATCGACTATTGTGTTTGTGGATGTGTCTATCTAATATAGATAGCTTTGTGTTTCACTATAGATCTGACAGGTTTGGATTGAGCAAGATGTATAAGACTTTATTCTTAATTTTATACTATAGTTTGTTATCGTTCCTTGTTGAAATTGCATTGAATTTCATATAATTTTGCTTAAATTGTACTGACTTTCATATATTTTTGTTTATGATTATCAAAATTTTCATGTCATTTTAAATTATGTCACGTTTAATAATTTTAGTATTTTATTTAGAATTTTATGAAAAGCTATTTGAATTGATGCATTCAAATTTAAGATTTCATATATATATATATCTTAAATTAATCGTTTCATAATTTTAGTATTTTATTTAGAATTTTATGAAAAGCTATTTGAATTGATGCATTCAAATTTAAGATTTCATATATATATATATATGTCTTAAATTAATTTCATATATATGTCTTAACTTAGTTATAATTATATATCACTATAAATTCTAAGTAATAAAATTACTTATATTTTTTATTTTTAGATATTTTTCTCTTAATCTTAACCTCATAATCGCTACAATTTCAATGTCAGTATTCTGGTATATATCTCCTATATAGCTTGGCAAAAAATAGTTTGTCAAATTGTTTGCGGAGATATTTTTTGGTTCTGTATGTAGTAGGATTATGTTGTAGGATGATGTTCGACTTTCTATTTAATAAAATGCACTGGTATATATGGATAGAAACTTGGCACAAAATAGTTTGTCAAGTTATTTTAGATATATTTTCATTCGTTTGGTCGAGTATGTTGTAGGATGTTCGACTTTTTATTTAATAAAATATATTATGTTGTAGGGTGTTTGAGTTAGTTGTAGTCGGAATAATAGTTATGTACATTTTGGAGACCAAGTTTTATATACATTTTAGTGTTCATTTATATGAAAAGTTTTAGGTATCATCTAGACTTAGTTGAACGATTTAACAATTAGTCAAACCTTATTCAATAAAAATTTTAATAAAAAGTTGCGTTTCGTTTTTCATACTTGTTTTTTATAATACTTAATTACTAAAAGAAAAATATATTTAGTGTTTAACTACACATTATTATGTTATTATTATATTAGGATGTTAATCATGTTTTATAACACATGTTTTACAATACAATTTGTTGGATGATCATATTTTATAATACATGTTTTACATTACAATTTGTTGGTTGCAGCTGTATAAAGGTTTATTTATTGATATAAATTTGAATAGTTTAATCCGGTATTCTAAAATATTTCTACCATCTACAAAAAGTATACAGTTTTTGTTTATCTCTTTGTTTTTAAAAAATATTTTTTAAACTTTTATTTGTTTATACAAACTAAAATATTGTCAAAGCAAAAGTAAATCCATAAAATTCACTATTAATTAAAAAAGTTGGGGCCTCAATTTTTTCTGGGGCCTAAAGTTTTTACCGCTGATCTGTTTAAATTTTAAATTAGTTTGATCAATTAAATTTGGATATCAAATAATTGACCGAGTCTAACCAATTAACTTTTAATATTGGATAATTAAATGATTAATCGACCTAATTTGTAGGCATGATAGACACAAATTTGAATTAGTTGGATCGATTAACTTTAGAAACTAATGATTAAACCTAAACAAAACATGTGTGTGCATACATGGATGTCAGACCAAACTGGACTAGGCCATGCAAGTTTAGCCAAGAACCCCACCTCCACAGCCAAAAAACTTTCACCTTGGAAAAGAAACTTGTTTAGTCAAAATCTTGCAAAAGAAATAAAACTACTATATAAAAAAAAATAAAAAAATGTAAGGGTTTTTTACCTTTTGTTTTCCTACAATGGCAAAGACAATTATGTAGCAAGGAACATATACTATATTGTTTTGTCTTGTTAAGGCTGACATACCTTTATATCAGATCCCACAGTTGTTGCCTCTTCTTTGGATGGTATAAAGAATATTTTTTTAAAAATAATTAATTTTGTATATTATTTACATTTACTCTAGAGTTGCTTGGTCCATCATCTATACTTTTCAATTGTTTTTTTATTTCTTATTCGGTATTTGATACTCTCATAGGGATTGACTAATTCAGATTCACGCTGAAAAATTTCTATGTTTTGGAGGATATAAGTCATTTCCTGACAAAGGTGATTCAATAGTAGAGTTCGAAACTGAGACTTCTGATTAAGAAGAACAAAATAGTAATTAACTTCCTAGAGTTTCATGTTTTTTTGCACTTTCTTAATATATTTCAAAAAATCACATTATTAAAGTTGTTATCATAAAAAAAGAAGTTGTAATCTTACTTTTTTGCTGTAAGATTCTTGATTAGTGCTTTTAATTTTTAATAAATTAATTCAATTGATTGGTTTTTGTTTGCTTTACTTTAGAGGGTCAAGTTCTTTTAATTTTCAGAAACACTGTTGGTTTAAAGTCAAACAGATGGGATCAACATTCAATTAATTAACTAATTATTGTTTGGTAGTATAGTGTTTGTCTAGTAGTTAAGTGTAATTTTGCATGTGGACAAATAGATAATGCTGAAAAGTTAAGATTAGACACCTATAACACCTTTTATTTATTTATGGTGGAAAATAAATTATAAAAAAATCACTATATTGTACTAACACATAAAAGAGTTTCAATTGGATCAAACATAATCTTTTATGTTTGATTTGGCTGTCCTTGGAGCTATTTGAACCTCTTTTGTCCATGAAAAGATTCCACAACAAAATAAATTCATATAAAAGAAAACATCAAAACTTATTTGTGTAAATTTGTATGTATATCGGTATATATTCAATATAATTTTATAAAATATATATATATATAAGGAGGGTAAAGTGTATACACACACCTCACAATTTATTTTATAGAGATAGAGAAATTGTCCCCAGAATACCATCGTCTCAAGTAACACTAATTAACTAACATAATTTGTGTGTTTATATACATTCAATGTAATTTTATAGATGAGATATATATAAGGAGGGTAGAGTGTATATGCACACTTCACAATTTGTCTCGTGAAGATAAAGAAGCTGTCTCTGAAATATCCCTAGCTCAAGTACTAAGACAGTCATAGATCAATTAATACATATTTTTGTTTTAGTTTATTACTTAACTATAATATATTATGTAATTAAATATCAAGTACGACTAAATTTTTACCTATATATATTAGCCACTTGTTGATGAATTTCTTGTTTATTGCACATGCATTATTCATTTTGTATGCCTGAATTTTTGCTGCTTTGGTGCAGGAAAGATGGGGGGTGGTCTTCTGTATTTTAGGAAGTTTTCTTGGGATATGATTTTATGGGTCATGGGGAAAGTAATTTGACCATATTATTGTTAGTTTTTGCTTAAATATTTTGTGCTTGAATTATTTCTTTTGAATTCCAATGCAAACTCTTTCACATTTTCTAAAATTTCCCACTTGCTATATTTTTTTTCTTAATTTGTTTCCTCCCTATGGGGGACTAAAAAACCTATGTCAACCAAACAATTATATTCAGAATTCAAATATTGCGAGTTTTAAAATATATATATATATATAAAATGCTATATTCTATGTGTATACTTATTGAATGAAATTTGATATTTTACTATTCACTTTATAGATAAATATGTTTTTTTTTTTAAATTCTCAACATGAGTTAGTGTAAATAAGGAAGGATAGACCTTACCTTATCAATCTTAATGAGGTAGCAAATATTTACTAATTAATAAGCACGTAAAAAATTAATGCTAGAGAAAATTAGGTATTTTGTGATCCAACATAGAGTTTAAAATACACTTTATGTTGATATTGCAAATGAGGATGCTTAAGAAATGTAAGAATATAAAAACCAAGAATGAAGTTAAGTTATCAACCTCATGCTTCTTTTTAATATATGCATAGTTGTATACATTTTTAAACAAATAGTTTGCCCATCTAAAGTAAAGTATTTTTATTTTATTGTCATCTTCTTTAAATTTGTCCAATAACATTTGATAATTCATAACTTCTTCTTGAATTTATTTAATCTTGCTAAAATTGTTGACACTATCATATGATTATCCTTTGTCAGGTTGAAATAAATTTATCAATCACCTTGTCATCACAACTATATGTTGTCTTCCATGTTGCTTCTTTTGCTTTTGTTACTTTCAATTCTTTATTGCCTAGGTGAGAGACTTCTTCCTTGGTCATCTTATCAAAGCATATCATCCTCATCTTCGCTATCGAATATATTATTGCCCAAATCAATATCACCACATGTATATATAGTTGGACTAAGTCCTCGTTTTCGTATCGATCGAACATATCATTGCATAAATCAATACATTTAACTAATAATAGCGACTTTTTCTAGAATATTTCGTTATTTTTAATTAAAAAATCTAAATTTAAGCGTTAAATATGAAATCATTCTTGATATAAAGTAATTTACTTTTGATATGAAATTTTTCAATATAAATTTGAATCTATCGAGCCAAAAACATATATTAGACACCAGACAACAAATCAGAAAAAAAGTAAGTTGGAATGTGATGTTGTAAGAGTAGTTGCAAATGTTATTACTACTTGACAATTATGGCCATGTTGCAAAAGGAGCCAATAACTATATGTTTAAATTCAAGTCCATTTCATGGTAGACAAAGTGTCCATTAACTGTTGAGGGACCATTTTCACTATCAAACTTATACTATTAGCTAGCAACCATTTTCATGGAGTTTATGTAGTTTTATTTAATGTTATTTCCATCAAAATAATAATAATAAAAATAAATAAATAAATAAGTTGATGCTAATAGTGACATGACTATATTTCTATTGCTTTCCAACATATTGGGACATAAATAATTGTCCATCTTGTTTGTTTTAACTTTTCCTCTATAGCCATATGCTCTCAAAATCATTGGCCACTCCCATAAATTTTACTTCCATTTTGCACATGCCAATGATATGCACCCATTGCTAATTTATCGCTAAATAGCTCATAATTCATCACTAATATGTCATTAAATAGAATTAAAAATAATAATTATCGTTTAGCGATAAAAATTGACATGTTAGCTACGTCATTAAAATAAAGAAAACAATTTTACTTTTACAATTAATATAACAGAAAAAGTTATATATACCGTTTCCTCGATATTTATTATTACATATAAATGATAAAAGTATTATCATTTGGTTGGTAATACTAGGTTTTCGATCAAACAATCATAAGTGAATTCAAAATTTAAATTTAGAGAATTTAGAATTTGTACGATTTTATTATATGTATATATTTAAATATTTCTTCCATATTCATATACATATATATATATACATAATTCAAGTCAAAAGCAATGAATCCAACCAAACATTCAAAATCCACCCCCGCAAATAGCTACACAACATGATCTGCTAGCCAGTGACGGAGCCAGAGCCACGTGTAATGGAAGTAATTCAATTGCCCTTCATCAAAAATTTGTACTGTACAACCAATATATATATATATATATATATATATTATACACACATAGTTGAGATAATATATATTTGAAGAAAAAAACTTTTAAAAATTTAATTAATTTTTTAATAAAGAGAATTCGAATAAACCCAATACTCTGACTCCATCTCCGCTAGTAGCTAGCTAACTTTGGTGTTTAATTCTTTGCATGGTACTATAGTTTAATACACATAATTGTGTTGTACAACAATTATTCAATAAAAACTTTATGGTGACAGCATTTTTGCAACTCACTTACATATATCCTGCAAAGTTAGCCAGAGAAAAGAAATGACTTTTCTATAATTAATAATATAACATTCTGACATGCTTTTAAATATAATAAAATTATTAAATATTAGCCCGTTGCAATAAAGAGAGTAACCACCAAATTAATTTCTAGGGTCTGTTCATCAGGAAGGAAAATGAAACGCTGTAGTTTTCTTACTTATTTTCTTAGCGTTTGATACGTAAGCAAGAAATATTATCTTTAAAATATTTGTGTATAATCTAAACAAATATTCTGAGAATTGATCGGGCAGCAATTAGGGGTGTAGGTGGTAGGGATGGGGCTATGGGGGTAAATGTGAAGAGACAATCAACGTAAAATGTGACTTATGGAACTTGTTTTCTCTATTTTCATCAGAAAAGTTATTTTCCTTAACTTGTTTTCCTAAAGAATTCATTTTCCAAAAATTTCGACCAACCAATATAAAAAAATTGAAAAAATATTTTTTTTCTCATACCAAACAACCCTTATTAATCCTCTTCAATTCCCTTTATATGAGGGGGAAACAATAGTATCATAGATATCATAAAATTTGACTTTTTATATACAATGTGATTATCCGATAATTTCTTTTTAGATTAATGTAACTCCGACCCCTCTAGCTCCACCCCTATAATTATGCAATATAATTAGAAAAGCAAAATGAACTAAAAAAAAGTATGTTACATAGTTAATATTTTTTCTCAATTCAACTCAATACAATACAAACTTTAATTTGGGCATAGTAAATCTTTATGATATGCATTAATTTAGTTGATAACCTAGTAAAAATGATAATTGATCTACTATACATTATAAGTTAAAATTTGCTCATAGTATAAATAAATCTTTACACTACCAACTAGTAATAATTTCACCCCAAAAATTAATTGTTGTTACTATACCTTCCTCAAACATTTATGAAAGTTTGAGTGTTTTAACAAAAAAAAAAAACCTATTTGTATATAAATAATAATGTAATCAAAGTAGTACTCTCATATCTTTTTAAATTTCACAGAGCAACCATCCCTTATTGTCTGGCCTATTTAAATAACCATAGTGTACCCTAGCTAGCTACCCCACTATTTACCTATATATACATACATTATGGGCTACACATTGCAAACCTAAGTTGCTCAGACTCTTTCAAAATATATTACTTTTGAAGGATTTGAAACGTATTTCGTAACATTTTTAAAGAGTCTGAATAACATAAATGCTAATATATATACATGTATAGTAATTTAAACTACTTCTCCTATAATTTGTTATGAATTGCTCAACTATCACTGGTATGTTGATAGCAACCTCTTTTACCCCCACCCTACATACACACACACTCAAAAAAAAAAAACATGTATAAGATTTCTTTTTACTATAAGATTGAAACAATGCTTAATTAGTTAAGATGATTAATTAGTAGATATTAGAATCTAAATTATCATTAAGCACTATGGAATAATCAGTTTACACCTAGTAATATATATATATATATATACTAGTTGAATAACTCTGGATTTCTTCCTTTTTTTTATCTCTTTAGTGAAAATTTTAACTTGATTATTCTCATGAATTGGTCAATTATAAACAAATGACAAATTTTAAGTACATTAGGTTAATACTCACATTTTTATAGAATATTATCACCAAACAGAAAGAAAAAAAGAAGCAGCAGCAGCAACAACACCATTAATTATGACTTTTTTTTTTAGATAAATTTATTTATATCTTTAATCAGTAGTATTATCAAAATCTAAGAGTCTTACTGCCTAACATATATTCTGAATTTTGATGACAAAGGGAGTCCACAATCGATATTTTTTGAGCGCACACATGATAAATCTGTTTTAATATAATGGCTCACAAATCACACTAGAGACGTAAATTATATCATGCAAATTTCGTGCGATAAGTTTAATTGAGAAAATATGCAAGAGATTTCAAATCTCACAATTTAGAAAGGTGTCCTGCTCAATCAATTCGACCACCTTACGTATGTTTATTATATATACTAGTTTTTTGACACGTGCGTTGCACGTGATTACGAATTTCAAAAATATATGTTATAGTAAATAGTAGTGTTTATTTAAGCGAAGATTTGAATAATAAGCTTAGCAAAAAATAATATTGCAGATTCTTTTATGAATGTTCAATGTGGATCGTCATATATATTTCTTATTCATGCAAAGCTATGAAGATGGTCAATGAAAAATTTTATTAGTTAAATGTAATTATGTATATATTTATTTTAATTTGATGAAGTTTATCTAATTAGTCTTATCTCACTAATATTACCTTATAGACAATATTTGTTTTGTATTTTTCTTGTCATCTAACCAGATGTGCTTTGCATGTGTATTCTACGTTAAATTGTGTAGATGTCATATGAACATGTGAAGAGAACAACTACATTTTATATATTCACATATTTTCAAATTTGTTGTGAGTTTTTTTTTGTTTAAAAAAAGAACTCGAAACATTTTAAAATAATATATTTTGAAGTTAGAAGATCTCGTTAACTTGATAATACATTTGTGACATATATAAATAAATAATAAAAATTAAACTAATACAAACTTCACTCTTTGGAAAAATCACAACTCATCGAAAAATCATAACCCTTTGAAAAAAGTCATAACTTATCGGAAAAGTCACAACTCATCGAAAAAGTCACAACTTAAGTTAGAGATATTATAGTAATTTAACATTCAAGTCAGGAGTTCATGCTTTTAAAGTAATATATATATATATATATCCTTTTTCATAAATGTCAATTTATATAACTTAAAATCTTTGTGTTAAAACTGAATTGAGAATTGAGAATTTTTGTCTTTTTAGGTGTTTTTTATATCTTTAAATGGTAAGTGAGAAGGACAAGGGGTGTGGTTAAAAGGATTATTAATTTTTTTGTCTCATATATAGTAACAAAATTTTAACCTTTTATTACCCAAAAATAAATAAAATTTAATTTTTTTTCCCACTGAAATGTATGAGAGAGAGCAAAAACAAAAGGGCAAACAAGATGAATTTATATCAATAATTGATGAAAGCCAGGGAATCTTCTCTGCCATTTTCTTCACTATGTTTTCATCACTTTGATTTTTTAAAAAGTCAAGCAAATCAGGAAAAATATATATTTTTAAAATGGAAAAAAACTATAAATGAAAGAAAATGTAATTTCCATTAAATAAGTGTACAAAATGAGAAAAATCCAAAAGTTTCTCCTTTCCCTTTTCAAGAAACAATAAACCAAAAAAAGGGGAAAAATTAAAGCCTTCCATGGTTTAAAAAATGTGGATATGATTTTTAGTGGCAAAGACAGAATTTTTCACCAAACAATTTAAATTTATTCTTTATATATATAATGTAATTTTTCCAGGATATTTATCACGGCTAATTTTGGGAAATTAATTTCAAAACTCCTAATTTAAGTGATAGAAGTAGAATTTTCACCGATAGAGCTCATCATTTACTCTCCATGTATAATTTTAAACCGACACATATTATTTAATGTAATTTTCAGACGAAAGGGTATCTGCTCGGGCTGATTTTTCAAAACTAATTTCAGAAGTCTTAAAAACCATAATTATATATAAAGGTGTATAATAGGTAATTAATTCAGAGAATTCACACTATTAAGTATGCCAAGTAATTGAATTATCTAACTCATGACCAATTTAAAAGTGAATTTAATTAAATAAATAAAAACTATATATTTAAAAAAAAAATCAAGAATTTACCATGAAAATTTGGCTTGATAATCTTCAAGTGTACTCCATAGGAAGGAAAATGTAAAAAATAAGTCCAAAGCTTGCCATCTTTTCCCACAGCTTTCTTGGACTTTCATAGCTTCAAAAATTTCATCTCAAAATTATCAATTTAGAGATCAAAATTTAGCAAGAAGAAGTTCAAGAAAGCTGTGGAAAAGCATGACTAGGACTTAGTCATCGTCATCGATCAACAACCAGCGTAAAACTTGTCAATTCTTAAAGTTTTAATATAAGGAAAAATTGAACAAGTTTTTTTAAAAAAAGAGAAGAATTTGAGAAAAATAGTTGATTTGTGAGAAGAGAGAAGAGTTAAAGACATAGGCCATATAGATATAGAGAATGAAACAAATTAATGTGTTGGATGGACCACACTAGCAATATATAAATTTTATTGTGTGAAATTTTAACCAGCTTTATAGAAGGGACTAAGGGAAGTAGGGTTCATTTTCCCCACATATAATGCCTACTTTCTTTATTTTGTTAGTGCTATGTGGGGTAGCTAACATACCCCCAATCTTAGATGGCTCATAAGTTATATGCATGCATCAATATTCTATTTAAACTTTAACGCAGAAATTTTAAGTTTGAACCTCTGAGAATGAAAAAAGATATTGTTGAAATAATTACTTTTAGAAATATTATATATAATCAAATTTAATCGAGCCTTAATAGATATTGAATACTAGAGGACAAAGAAAAATAATATTTTAAAAACTTATATACATTAAAGGTGTGTTTGATATGGAGAGAAATGTCTTTACATAAAATATCCCTATGTAAAATATTTTTGTGGAAAATGAGTGAAGTTTCTTATCTATTTTCTGGTGGTTAGTAAATAAAATAAAAGATATTATCCTACGATCATATTATATAATTAGACAAATATTAGAGAGACAAAGGGTGGTGGGAATGGTATAAGGGTCATTAAGGGTTGTGTTTGATATGAAGAAAAACGTCGTTACATAAAATATCTTTATGTAAAATATTTTCCTGAAAAATGAGTGAAGTTTCTTCTCTATTTTATGGTGGTTAGTAAATAAAACAAAAGATATTATCTATAATCATATTATATAATCTAGACAAACATTAGAGAGACAAGGGTGGTGGGAATGGTATAGGGGTGCGAGTGGAAGCGAAGGTGAGGTGTGTTGGAGCTGAGGGTAGAGATGAGACAATTAATACGTAATGTCATTTATAAACTTGTTTTCGCCAATTCCACTAAGGAAAATATTTTCTCTATAATTAAGAATTTATTTTTCTAGATTTTTTTAATTATTTTTTTTGACCAATCAAATATAAAAGAAATTAAAATCAACTTTTGAAAAATATTTCCCTCCATACTAAACACACCCTAACTAATACAAGTGGCGGAGCCAGAAAATTTGTTAAGGGTGTTCAAATTCAAAGAGTAATTATTTTTTTTAGCTAATGGGTGTTCAAAATATGTATTTTTTATTACTAATGAGTGGATGCACCTAGATTTGAAATTAAATTCCATATCATTTAACTAAATCATATGAACATTATAATTATAAAACTATTATTAATGGTATAAATCAGAACTAACCGGGAAAAGTCAACAAAAAATAGTTTTAACTACTATTCTCTCATTCGTCTTTACTTGTTTGTTTGACTTGACACTCTTAAGAAACAATAAATAGAAGGATAATTTTACTATATTATTCAGTTTAATTATTAGTTATTTAAATATGGAGAAGTGAATAGTATTTAATAATAAGAATAAAATAAACACAATATAATAAATTATCTCTTAATTTTTTTAATTAAACAAATAAAATTGAATAACTATCTTTATTCACTAGACAAGTAAAGATAGACAAAAAAGCAATTTAATTATATAAGAAATATTAAATTTTCTGTATGAATAATTTTTTTAAAGCAATAAAAAATTTGGAATGTGTATCATTTTTAATATTGATTTTGTTGTAAAAAAAGTATTTAATGATGTTGAACAAAGAACTAGTTATAAACTTATAACATGCGATTTCTATTTATTTTCCATCTTGAACACACTTACCACTGGACCATCAACTTCCACTATGCTTTAGTGTGTGCATTTATTTATATAACGAAATAACACATAATATATTACCTATACATACGATCTAATTTTCCGACAAAGGGTGGTCAGTTGGCCACCCTTCACGGGTTGTAGCTCCACCCCTGAACTAATAGGCTAATAGTGTGCAATATCTTTATACAATTAAGTTAAATTGCCTTACAATACTATGTATGTAACTTGCTACAACAAAATAGAAATATATGCACACACACAGTGCAAAGTTTATTTTGTATAATCAATATAGTTCAACTCTAGATAACAGGTTCCTCCCATTTTTTACCAGATTATTCAATAGTGTTTTCAAAATATGAAATTGTTTTATAAGTGATCTGATTATATAATTATTATTAATGTATTTTGAAAAAATGAGAAGGAAAATGATAAGGGCATCCCATACCCATCAGGCCATCACATGTCACCATGTGTCCATGATGATATATATATATATAATTGTTGGGAACAAAGGGTATGGGGTTTTTTATGGTCCCCCAAAATTATAAGTTTTATTTTCTGCAGAATCATACATATACACTTACTAATATATATTATCTTTGATTTAAATACATTCTTGAATGTAGATTTTTGTTTGTTTAAAGAAAATTTGGGTCATTCTGAAAAACTTAAGAAAAAAAGAAGTGGACCCTATATATATGGCCTCCATTGCATGTGCATGCTCTTATTTATTTATTTTTTCCCTAAAATGTAGAGGATTTCAGATGTGGAAATAATGAGTTGGAATCCTGCATGGTGATTTTTCAATTTATCTTATTTTAAATTGGTTAGCGTGACAATCAAAAGATGTGGTGCAGTGAATAACGTTGTCCTTTCCTTCGTTAGAAATTTCAAGTTCGAGCTTTAGATATAGAAAAAAATCATTAGTAGAGACTAGAGAGTGTTTTTCATTGAATGAGGCCCTCCACGGCTACAACGTAAAAATCCTTGATAGAGAGAGTTTTCCTTTGAGTGGAATCCACGTGATGTGTATCTGAATTAACCAGACTTCCATATAAGTATCAAACACCAGATGAAAATTAAATTTAAAAAATTGGTTATTGTGGGCTTTTAATTATTCATTTACAATTATTTAGAAATACGAATTGTATGGTATAAAAGTGTATAACAATGATAAAAGTGAAATAACATAAAATTATACCATAATTGAGACGAGATCAAATTCCAGCATAGATAAAAATCCTAAGTAATTTTTCTTTTCATACGTCTCATTTTCAGTGGACAAAGTTTATCTAAAGTACATAATTATCATATATATTATTATTATTCGTACTTTTAAAATATTACGTATCTTACCACTAATTAAGAGTTTCCTACCATTATTGAAGAAAATACACTTAGATACATGCATTTTTACTAGACAAAAATAGGGAGAGAGGCGAGCGATATTGGGGAGGGAGGCAAGCGAGATTCGCATGTATCCAGATACATGAGAGAGTGGCGAGCGAGATGGAGAGAAGCGAGTGAGGCAAGCGAGATTTATTATGTATCACAGATACATACAAATTCACTTGGATACAACGTATCTAGAACAAATTACACCTAATATTGACCTCATGTATCCGAGATACATGCATCTGAACGTATCTGGAGACACCAAAATCTGGTAAGATACGTAGTATCGCAAAATAGAGTGTATCTAAGTAATTAACTTCTAAACTAATGAAATTTATGTAAGCTCCCTTATTTATATTACTGGAAGATAACGGTGTAGCATGTATCACATAAAATTGATCTGACACCACAATTATCACAATAAAAAAACAGATAACATAGAAATATACGATAAGCGAAAAAGAGATCAAATTTTAGCAAAGACAAACTGCTAAGCAATTTCTTTCTATCTATTAAGGTCTCGATGAACAAAGTTATCTGATATTTATACTAATAGAGAACAATAATGTTGCATATATTTCGTAAAATTAATTGATATACGTCTGAATTATTTTCAACACCACGATTATCACAATAACAAAAGTGAGATAACATACAAATATATAATAACTGAGAAGAGATCAAATCTCAGTTGAGATAAAAATATTGCTAGGTAATTTTTATTTTTTTTATCTATTCAAATTTTGATAAATAAAATTACACAATATTTATATTAGTATTAGTAGGAGGCAACCATATAACATGTATCATATAAAATTAGTAAAAAGTATGTAAGTCAGGGACAAAGTTAACATACTTATTACGAGTTCGATCGAATTCAAATAGATTGAGAAAATAAAAAATACATACCTTAAAAGTAGGGAAAATTATTATTTTTTTAAAAATGTAACTCCATATTTGTTAGTGTTGAGGGTGGGGTCTAGCCAAGCATGTTACTTGACCATTGTGTGTGGGATGTGGGTTCCATCTTCTCAATGGCCAATCATAATTTTGCTTCAATTATTAAAAAGGCAAAACAATTTAGTTTTATATATACGTAATTTTAAATATATTTATTTTCCGTGCATATATTGTCATGATTGAATCCTCCTCTAGCAACAACCTAAGAAATATAATCAATTTTTTATGAAAATTGGTTTCAAAATAGTTATGTCGTTAGAGTAAAATGTTATAATAAAGAATAAGTATTATAGAAGATTTCTATCCCCAATAATTAATTTTTACTAGTCACTCTTATAAGCATTTTGAATCAATAACAATATATCTTATTAGAAGAGGCTCATATACAAAATAATGCGAGTTAATATCTAAAACAACATATTCAATTAGTCGAAGTTCAAAAATTTAAAATTGAAATTTCACCTCTATCATCGATAAATTTGGTCAAGAGATTACAAAACACGTCCCAAATAAGCTTCACTCATGAGTATTTGAGCAATTATTTTCGTTATTTTTACAAATCTTTTTTATTGTATCAACAAATGATCACTCATAAATTCAATTCCAACATTATTTGATTTTAAACTCAGAGCAATGCTTCACTTGCCTTCTTTAAATTTTAGATATCATCTATATAACAATCATTATTTATAATAATATTTTAATATTTATATTATGTTACATATTTGTTATAATGACATTTCGCTCTAGTAACAAAAAATATTTGAAGACTGAATAAATAACATTATTATAAAGAGATTTAACTGTACCACGAAATAACTTGTTGAAACTAATCAAACTACATGTTCTCAAAAAACTATAAATGTTCAAATATTTATTTACTCAAATTATATATATATGGGTCCACCTCCATCTATCTATCTGTCATTAGTCATCAACCACCCGTGCATCTATCACTTTGATTTCTTCTTTTGTTTCTACTTGGATCAACTTGACACCTATTTCCATTTAGATTTATGTATTTAACTTTATATGTTTGTATGTATATATATATATATATGGTGATATTATAATAGGGATAAGGGTCTGAAAAATATCTCAACTTTGGTCGGATTTGCTGTTGCGATACTAAACTTTCATGAGGACCTATTACCTCCCTAAACTATTTAATACCGTATTTTAAACATATATATTTGCACACGTGGACATAAAAATAATGCAAAATTAATGTGTCCACGTGGGCACATATATACCTTTAAAATACACTATTAAATAGTTCAAGGGGTAAAAAATACGGTATTAAATAGTCTAGGAAGGTAATAGGTCCTTATGAAAGTTTAGTATTGCAACAACAAATCCGACCAAAGTTGGGGTATTTTTCAGGTCCTTATGAAAACAAGTTCTTAAAATTGAGGAAGACGACTTTTCTTAATGAAAGTAGAAAAAACAAATTTCACAAGTAATATTCCTCCAACACACCTCATAGTCACCTACTCTAGAGCAAGCTCTAAAGTCTTAAAAAAAGGTGGGTGCCAATAACAGGTGAAGGTGTTCATCGGAATTCTCTCGATAAAAAGTTACACATATATATGTATATATGTATATATAGCTCCCCTAAATTGTTAGTTGTTAGGATGAATTACATGTGCAAAAAATATGAAATCTCTTAGCAGACTTAAATTTGTTATGTTGCCATTCTTTCAAGATTAGAGGTTGACTCAATTGGTGTAAGGGAGTTCAAAATCACATTGAGGATCTAAATTTAAATCCTAGGA